>OY856409.1:1161331748-1161396748 GCA_963693085.1 Alisma plantago-aquatica
ATTATGTATTAATGAAATATAAATTCAGATAGGAAGTATTTAAAATTAATGGATACAATATCAAAATTATATAGTGATGTTTAAAACTATAGAATTAATATATATATATGTGTTTTATTTCTAGTTTTAAACATTACTATATAATTTTAATATTGTATCCATTAATTTTAAATACTTCTATCTGCATTTATAAATATTATGTATTAATGAAATATAAATGCAGATAAAAGTATTTAAAATTAATGGATACAATATCAAAATTATATAGTGATGTTTAAAACTATATAATTAATATATATATATATATAAATATATATGTGTGTGTGTGTATATGTTTTATTTCTATAGTTTTAAACATCACTATATAATTTTAATATTGTATCCATTAATTTTAAATACTTCTATCTGCATTTATAAATATTATGTATTAATGAAATATAAATGCAGATAGAAGTATTTAAAATTAATGGATACAATATCAAAATTATATAGTGATGTTTAAAACTATAGAATTAATATATATATATATATATACATATATATATGTGTGTGTGTATATGTTTTATTTCTATAGTTTTAAACATCATTATATAATTTTAATATTGTATCCATTAATTTTAAAAACTTCTATCTGCATTTATAAATATTATGTATTAATGAAATATAAATGCAGATAGAAGTATCTAAAATTAATGGATACAATATCAGAATTATATAGTGATGTTTAAAACTATAGAATTAATATATATATATATATGTATATGTTTTATTTCTATAGTTTTAAACATCACTATATAATTTTAATATTGTATCCATTAATTTTAAATACTTCTATCTGCATTTATAAATATTATGTATTAATGAAATATAAATGCAGATAGAAGTATTTAAAATTAATGGATACAATATCAAAATTATATAGTGATGTTTAAAACTATAGAATTAATATATATATATATATTTCTATAATTTTAAACATCACTATATAATTTTAATATTGTATCCATTAATTTTAAATACTTCTATCTGCATTTATAAATATTATTTATTAATGAAATGTAAATGCAGATAGAAGTATTTAAAATTAATGGATACAATATCAAAATTATATAGTGATGTTTAAAACAATAGAATTAATATATATATATATATATATATATATATATATATATATATATATATATATATATGTATATATATATATATATATATGTGTGTGTGTGTGTGTGTGTGTTTTATTTCTATAGTTTTAAACATCACAATATAATTTTAATAGTGTATCCATTAATTTTAAATACTTCTATCTGCATTTATAAATATTATGTATTAATGAAATATAAATGCAGATAGAAGTATTTAAAATTAATGGATACAATATTAAAATTATATAGTGATGTTTAAAACTATAGAATTAATATATATATATATATATGTATATGTTTTATTTCTATAGTTTTAAACATCACTATATAATTTTAATATTGTATCCATTAATTTTAAATACTTCTATCTGCATTTATAAATATTATGTATTAATGAAATATAAATGCAGATGGAAGTATTTAAAATTAATGGATACAATATCAAAATTATATAGTGATGTTTAAAACTATAGAATTAATATATATATATATATATATATATATATATATATATATATATATATATATAGATATACACGAATATTATAATGGAGACACACACACACATATATTATACCCGAATAATTGAAAAATTCCGAGAATTATGTGAATATGATGTGTTGTTTAATTATGGTCTTTTAAAATATGTAGCTATTACAACAGGTGATATCATGTTGTGTAATTATAGTATATTACAATGGTTTAGTTTACGTTGTGTAATGGAGGTCTATTACAAGGATGTTTTATGTGTGGATATTACAACATGTTACAACATGTTGTGTAATTATAATATATAACAACAGGTTGGAGTCTGTTGTCTCATGTTGGGATATAACAACGAGTTTTAATATGTTGTATTATGGTGGTCTATTACAATATGTACCAAATACAACATGTAAAGGCCTGTTGTATAATTAATACATACTACAACGGGTGAGTCTGCGTTGTGTAATGATGGTCTATTACAACATGTGACTATTACAACGGGTCAAAATATGTTGTGTAAATAACATCTTTTACAACAGTTTTGAATATGTTGTGATACTACAACCTATTACAACACTTTAGCAGTTGTTGTAGTATCCTCCTATACTACAACAGGTTTGGCATGTTGTAAATGACTTGTGTTGTATAAAATATACAATATACAACACAAAAATGGGATTGTTGTGATAATTATGCTAACTACAACACAATCATCAGAACTGTTGTCTATCTTCCATTGTAAAAAGCATTTTCTGTAGTAGTGTGATCTAGATCAACAAACTTGATAATTACCTCAATTATGTTAAGATGATTTGACTGGCTCTGGCTATTAATCATTGTAAAAATTAGACCTTGAAATAAATCCTTCCACTTATCATTTCATCATCCCCACCACCATCTTTAACCTTTCCTTAACCCTCTATATCCATGTATTCTAACACTCAAGTGCATATACTTCAAACGTAAACCCTACCTTATATATGGCACCACCTAGCATGTGAATTGGATCCACTTCACACATGAGGTTGGTCCATGCTTGGCCAAAATAGGAATTAACCAGAAGTTTGGGTTCTATTCCTCTAGTACAAACACTTCTTGCACATATCCTCTATGCTCCTCCTCATGCAAGATTTATGACTCCTCATCGACTAGTTCATTGATATCCGTCAGGAAGACCAAACTGAAATGATCGTCCACTTGTAGGATCACTTCTGTAACCTTGTATCTCCTCCACCCTCCTTGACAACATTGATCCCATCCATGTTCCACCCCTATGATACATCAATAGGGGATTTGATCTTCAAATTGAGGGAGGTGATATGTAATACAATCATGTTGAGTCACCTTTTTTCGAACAAAGGTAAACTCTAAAAGCTATACTTGTTCTCACAATGATTCCTTATTTATCAACTAGATTCCCTAAAACACATCTATACTTTAGCTACCCTAATCCTATGATCCAAAAAAGGAAACATCTAAAAGATGGCCTTATTCTCATGATGACACATTCTTTAGCAGCCACACCCTATCTTCAAATTCTGATAATGTGTTACTCATTTGTCCATGATTGAGTACTTCTTGTACATAGTATTCCATTTTGTTGATTTTGACTGACAATGATGATGACCAATTTAAAAGAAAAAACTACAAATAAGTGTTTATGTATGATAATCTTTGTACTATAGTCCTTTAAAAGAAAAATGCTTGAAGGTGACCCAATTTCTTTTGTTATAAGAGATGCAACAAGGTTGGCCATAAGAATTTTTGATACCAATATCCCATTTTATAATTCATAAAGGCACGAGACATTTATCATTTAGATAACCTAGAAAATTAAGGTTTCATCATGGGTTACACCCAAGTTTGTTAATTAATGACATTTGGAATTTCACAAAAGTACTAGGGGGAGATAGAAAAATAAAAACATCTCTCAGAAGAGTTCTTTAGCCTCTACTCACCAGAATTATGCCAACTCATTCTTTTACTAGAAAAATTTTGCTATGCTTTTTGATATGTAACAATGTAAAATGGTTTCTTCCCATTAAAGGACCCTTGATATTTTCAAAAGGTTGGTAACAACCACCACTTACCTCTATCAAAAGGTTTGTTTTTACCTTCTGACTATTTTCTTAAGATGGTATACACTAACAATGTTTAGCATCATTCCTCCACCACTCATCACCAACTCTCTTTGTCCTTGATGCTCCTCCTCTCCCCTCATGGGTTTGTAGATCACTTCACCTAGTGAGGCTTTCTCCATTCACCTCTATGTCAATGCCATGAAATGGTGTTGTGTTATACCCAAAAAAAGTATGATTTCTACTATCCATGTAGACAAAAATATGTTAACATTAATATCATAATTATAACCATAGAATTAGGCATATACTTCCCATTTTATTGATACCAAGGCCCAACATATTCACTATAAAAAAACTCCTATACATGTACCCCAAGTTATCTCTATCCAACACCTTAAGGGGCTTCCCTTCGATATCCACAATGGGGATGAACTTCAATTCATCCATAGGGACACTCTTCAGCCGACAAATAATTCTAATATGTTCTTCCTCATTGTATTTCTAAACTCACCCCCTCTTTGAAACAAAATCATGGCTTGAGAGGGAAAAAAATATTTATGCTATCCATCTATCTAGATAAGAACCTCATGACATTGCCTCCATTGAAAAACTTTATGACCATCCCACTTCTTGTTCTACTCTAAAGGCCAAGTGTGACATCACTTACCTGAACAAAAATGAAATGAATACCTACTCCAAGAAAGGTAACATCTGGGCCATAAAGGATACCGTTACCCCAAGAAACCAAAAATCAAGCCACAATCGATTTCCCACTAATAATTCTTAGGGTAATTATGGTTTCAAAAAAGGAGAAAATGAGAGAACTTGATCAACCAATGCTCCCACTAACACGGACCCTAACAATATCTCCATCCTTCCATCCATGATAAAACATAATCAAAACGTCCACAATAACAATATCACCCTAGGTATTTATGAATATAACTCTAATGAAAATAAGAATGGAACTTAAAATAGAACATGTAATTGGGAAAACTACATCTAGTTGTGATTGCTGCAATCAATTAGAAAAATCCTTTTGTGGTGTTACACATAATTAACAAACATCCAATGCTATGCCTTCAGGTGCCAACATGACTATGATTTCTCCTCAAAATTGGACGATACCTTTAGGTGCCAACACGACTATGGGTTCTCCTCAAAATTGGACTATTTTTGGAGGTTTATTGATGTGATACATCCATCTACGTAACCTCACTCTTATTGATCCATTTTATTCATTCACTTCATATGAATCTCCTAATAATTATTGTGATGACTGGGACTTGGCAGAAAACCTAATTTCTTTGGGGCCCAGAGAAGAGTTTTATGAATTTTACAAAAAGGATTGGAATTGGTTTAAATAGTCATTTCGACGCTGATCTATATCTCCAAGATTGAAAAATACATGGGTTGAGATAACATCAAACCCATAATCTTGTATGGGGACCATGTTCACTCTGTCAATTTATAACAAGTGTCTTCTTGTCGCTTAGTTTTATAATATATTTTCATTATGCTCTTTTAAACTTGGAATGTATGTGATGTAGTGTCCCACAAAATTAGATATATCCTTATACATTTGATTTATAACAATAAAAGTTATCTTGTCACCATCCAAGAAATGAAGATTGATCTTTTAGATTTTCATCTTTGCTCCATTAGAGGTAACAAAAGAGGATCTTAGAATGAGTGAGGTATTTTAGTATGCCAAAATCCTTAAATGCCTACCCACGTTGCCGCCCTATAAAAACTTCTCTATTATTTTTCACACATGTTCTACTTAAAAAAAAGGAGATTTACAAAAATGTAGTACTTTCGGAAGCTGGGAACAAGAAATATCCTTTTATTTAGGACTCCTGTCCTGTAACGCCCCAATTTTAATAACACAAGAGCGGAAGCTATATTTTTTTTCTTCATCTGGGAGTGTCACAAACATGATAATCATTGTAATAAAAGCAAATGAAACACTTTGCATAATTGGAAAACTGATTCATAGATAGTTTTGACAAAGAAAAACAAGTCATCTAATATACTCTACTAAGAAGACTTTGCATAATAAAATATGTCTAAACTCTGGATCGTCTCGGTAGATGGCACCCCACTAGGCAATCTTGAAAATCTCCTAGACCTTTACTTGTTCCTTTGATTCTCAGTTGCTCCAAAACCTATGGACATCGTGTCCCCAGCCATGCATTGGGAAAAATAGTCGTTAGAGTAAGTGGCATGAGTAGTCTAAGATATACATTGCTATAGAACTAAAATATTACAAAAGATTCTTGAACATCATAAAAATGAAATGAACATTTAACTCTGATTAAATCTAGAAACATATTATCTCTTATTTATTAATTTGAAATTCTTATCTTTCTATCTTATCTTTCTCTAGAGACATGTACCCTAGTACATGGATCTCATGACCCACGCCAAAGTGCCGAGGTCATAATTATCTTATCTAATTCCCACTCATCATACTCATGGATGAGGTTATGGGCATCTCTAATCTAAGATATCTTTTACTTATTATTTTTATCTGACTGTGGCCACCATTATACAATAAATCCTCCTCTGTGACACCGAAGTGTCCTCTATGGTGCAACACACCCTCTGTTGGCACAACGTGCCCTCTATTGACACCGAAGTGTCCTCTATGGTGCAACACACCCTCTGTTGGCATAACATGCCCTCTGTGACACCCGCAGTGTCTGGCGCAACGTGCCCTCTGAATCGTCCCGAGACTCTCTAGTGAGGACTTATTATATAATGTATTATGTGAAGGTTTTGAATTAATTATCTTAAGTCTATCTTTACTAAACTCTGAATCTGAACTTATCTGAATCTGAGTACTAAACTTGTACTTAGTTTGAATCTAAAATCTGAATCTTTGCTCTTTCAAATCTGCACTGAATCTTTGCTCTTTCAAATTACAACATAATTGAGATTGGGTCTATAACCCATATCATGTACCTTTATTCAAAATCTGGCTACTCACATAGTGAGTAGTCAAAGTCCAAATCTAAATCTTTTATTCTTAAGTTCTAAACTGAATTCATTACTAGATTTGAACATGTATCTCATTATCTGGGTAAGCTTTATTCTAAAACTCTTATTTGGTAAGATTACTTCATCATACCAATTATATCATAAATGAGTCTAATGTTTTATGAGAAAGGATCTGACATGAATATAGAAATACTAAGTATACCAAGTATCTTAAGTCAAGTTTATGAAAGTATCATAAGTACAACATATCTAAAATATGAATTCTGACAAGATGGTTCAATCCTTCTTATTAAATATGATATTACCCTAAACCTTAATGTTTGCATATGAACTTACATATTAAACCTTAAATATAAAAATAGAAATCTTATAAAATATTTTCTTGCAACTGAATCATAGCTTAATGCATCATCATCTTATACTATTATTCTAAATTCATTTTACAATTTATTCTGATCCCAATAGTAACTCTGTTATGAAAATTGGACCTTGTCTTAATATTTTCAAACTCATATTCTCACATTATACTTGAATTTTAGATATTATTCATTCTAAGGTATCTATTTCTTAGATCTCTATATATGTATGAAATCTTAATGGCATGTTTCTAATCGAAATAGTAATAGAGTGTTAATTCTTCAAATATGAGAAATTCTACTAGCCTAATTATACTAAATTTCAATAAAAGTATCCCAAATCATCAACTAAGTATGGCTATCTCATCTTGAAGCTTTATTCATAAATTTAAATCATTTCTAAGAAATCTTATAGAAACATGACTCTTTAACTCTCTCATGGACCTAGTACATGAGTCACAACCATTTTGAGAAACATTTCTCTATTTGAGATCTTGAGCACATAAACTTATGTAATCATAGAAGTACGAGGAAGATCTTACTTGTATACCTTTACATTAAAAATCTTAGAACATTGAACCACATAAACCATGAAAGTCTAATGTAAACATACTGAGCTTAAAATACGAATACTCATGGGAATGAACCACTTACCTTTATATTGAAGATGTTCTCAATGTAGCCTTGTTTCCTTGATTCACAACATATATACCTAGTTATCAACAAAATTGTATAAGTCCATGTGTAATCTCCTTTCTTCGTTTCAAAATCTCAAACCCCATCATCCTAATCTGCTAGACTGAATTAGGAATCATATTTAACTAAGACTAACTCTTATTTAAAGCATGTTTCATGTTTAAACATTGAATTAAACTTGATTCACACATTATATGGCATACACATACTAATATAGTCATTATACCAAAAATATCATATGCACTAATATATAAGTATATACCTCATATACAAAGAGTAAACTCCATACATACTCACATATATTACTCTTACTGACTCATGTATAAAATCTGATGAAAATATAATCATAATAATTTTCCATATTAAATAAGTACATAAAATGCATTTTGCCTCACAAATACTCATGAATCATCTTACATAATGACCACTTAGGACAAAAACTAAATACGAATCCAATTTTATATGAAACTTCATCAAAACTTTCAGAATAGTAAGAACGTTGTATATTAAGGTATGGGTAAAATCTCAGATTGTTTCATTGTCAATCAATGTGTGAAATATCCAAAATACCCTTATTAGGTTTAGCATCAAAACTAAAGTAGAAATATCAAATAAGAGAGATCTAGCTTTGGAATCATACTAGGAATACCAAAATAAGATTATTTTATATTATTGATAAATTTCTAAAGTCATTTGCTATTTTTATTTGACAAAAGATTGAAATCATATAGTTTTGAATACACTATATTTAGTAAATATCAGATATCAAATCATAATCTAGAAGTATTTTTAAGATATAATATGTTTTGAGAGCTTTCTATAGGTACCTTGCTTGATAAAATCTGAGTTTTCTATCCCAAGATATAAGTTTTTGAAGTTACCTTACTCAAGATTAATGTCGACCATTGATTTGAGATCGAATGGCCATCCTCAACGACGCCTCTCCTCCACTTCCTTTTGTCGCGGATCCCCCCTGCGACCCGCTTTCTTTGTCACCCGATAGCTCAGAGAGGCTGGGCTCTCCTGTCCACATGAAGCCGCTCCTAGCCACCGTGATGAAGCCCTCCGACGACCTAAAGCTTGGTGTGGAGGTCGCCGCCATGCAAAGTGAGGACACCAATGGCTTCAGCCGCACCTCCATGCCATGGGGGGCAATGTCCTAGTGCAAAGGAAGGTTGAGATCCCTAATCCCCAATTCGACCTCGCTCTGTGCCGCCGCCAAGCTCTGTCATCCCCCTCATCTCAGATCTCCTTCTACCTACCTCGATCCGTGTCAAAAACCCTAGCATAGGGTCCAGCCGCCATCAAGCATCAAGAATCAGGGGTTTTATAACCCCACTTTGATTCAAATTTGGGTGAGGGCTTGCTTCTCAAACCCCCCTGTTTGGACTATGTAAAACAGAGCTGTGCTCTACAGTTCAGATCGGGCTGGAGTCGCCCCCCTTTTTTATTTTTCTTTTGCATAAAAGTCCAGATTGAAGAAACAATTATTATGCTCACATACTAATTCCATTTGAGTACAAACTTTGGAGTTAAGATTGTATTTTCATTATCTTTCTTTGGGTACGAGATTAGGTCAAAACTAAATAGATAGACACTCCAAATTTACCTTTTAAGTAAAAACTAGATGAATACTAAATTAATTACCTAGGTCTCTAGATAATTCAAAATTATCTGAAATTTCTCCCACCATCTTATATTCTAATTATTATTCTACTGAAATAAATATTTTGAGCATTCATTATGACCACGAAACATTAAATTCCCAAATTGCACTCCAAGGACCCATATGTAAACTATCATTGGCCCAAATGGGCTTGAAATTGTTTCTAGAACACATGGCTCATTCGTTGGTCTTGCAAAGAGTCCATAAGCTCAATCATATTCTTGATTATGAAACCAATTCTTGAAACAATATGATTATCAATCAAAATTTCCTTATGATTAGGTCAACATTACTTTACTTTCTTAATAATGAGACAAAAATCAGTCTAGAGCTCAAACCAGTAACTCAAGTCATAATATTATGTATATAATCATCACATTATTGTCCACATGAATTAATTCATTTATATTCATCTACACCTGACCACAATCATACAAAATTTAAACCATTATGTGTGTATTGGTTGACCAAATGACTTATATTACAATTTTGTAAACTTAATTACATACCTACCCATGGTTAGGTTCATTAGGTCCCTTGGCACACACACTTAATTACTAGAAAACTCCACATAAAAGACTTAAATTAGTTATGAGATTGAGGATGTTACAATTCTACCCACCTTAAAATAAATTTCTCGAGGCTACTACCCACCTTAGGGTTATGCTTACCTCTTCATTTATTGTAAGACACACTTATGTTCAAACTTGTGCATGAAAAGATATATGTAATGTATTTTCATAAAGATTTATGTGAGTATTATCTATTACCTTGGTCTACTTCTCAACTCATATTTAGGGTTTATGAAACTAAACTTGGATCTGTACTTAGGGCATCTACCTCAACCTTGTCATGAATTCCTACCATTAGTTGCACATGACTGTCTAACCTTGGGTTCTTCAGGTAACTCCGACATTCTAGATATGTGGTGATCAGACACATACCCAGAGATGTGGGATCCTGACATGCTATCTCTTATTAACCTACTAGTACATGTGTCCCATACCACACTGACCAGTATGAAATGAGAGATGCATCAAAATCTAGTGCTTATGGCATTCCTCTTCAGTTATCAATTGGCTGGCCATAACCATTGAGAATGGAGAAGCAACATCATTAGCTAGGGTTAGATTGAAACATGAGACCTAGAATATAAACATCTCTCTCGAACATCTCTATTTA
This sequence comes from Alisma plantago-aquatica, assembly GCA_963693085.1. Taxonomy (NCBI): domain Eukaryota; kingdom Viridiplantae; phylum Streptophyta; class Magnoliopsida; order Alismatales; family Alismataceae; genus Alisma; species Alisma plantago-aquatica. The sequence goes on from OY856409.1 coordinate 1,161,342,361, forward strand.
TTCTAAGATGAAAACTATTGGTCATTCTAGATCATTGTATCTCTATATGAGAATCTATCCCTAAACTCTAATCTCTTATCTTCATCATAGGGTGACTATGAGAATCATATTCTGCCTAGGGGCCATTTACCAAATTGCTCTGATACCATATTGTAACACCCCGATTTTAATACCATAAGAGCGGAAGCTATATTTTTTTCTTCATCTGGGAGTGTCACAAACATGATAATCATTGCAATAAAAGCAAATGAAACACTTTGCATAATTGGAAAACGGATTCATAGATAGTTTTGACAAAGAAAAACAAGCCATCTAATATACTCTACTAAGAAGACTATGCATAATAAATGATGTCTAAACTTTGGATCGTCTCGGTAGATGGCACCCCACTAGGCAAGCTTGAAAATATCCTAGACCTTTACTTGTTCCTTTGATTCTTAGCTGCTCTAAAACCTGCGGACATCGCATCCCCAACCATGCATTGGGAAAAACAGTCGTTAGAGTAAGTGGCATGAGTATTCTAAGATATACATTGCTATAGAACTGAAATATTACAAAAGATTCTTGAACATCATAAAAATGAAACGAACATTTAACTCTGATTAAATCTAGAATCATATTATCTCTTATTTCTTAATCTGGAATTCTTATCTTTCTATCTTATCTTTCTCTAGAGACATGTACCCTAGTACATGGATCTCATGGCCTACGCCAAAGTGCCGAGGTCATAATTATCTTATCGAATTCCCTATCATCATACTCATGGATGAGGTTATGGGCATCTCTAATCTAAGGTATCTTTTACTTACGATTTTTATCTGACTGTGGCCACCATTATACAATAAGTCCTCCTTTGTGACACCGAAGTGTCCTCTATGATGCAACACACCCTCTGTTGGCACCACATGCCCTCTGTTGACACTGAAGTGTCCTCTATGGTGCAACACACCCTTTGTTGGCATAACATGCCCTCTGTGACACCCACAGTGTCTGGCACAACGCGCCCTCTGAATCGTCCCAGGACTCTCTGGTGAGGACTTATTATATAATGTATTATGTGAAGGTTTTGAATTAATTATCTTAAGTCTATCTTTACTAAACTCTGAATCTGAACTTATCTGAATCGGATTACTAAACATGTACTTAGTTTGAATCTGAAATGTGAATCTTTGCTCTTTCAAATCTGCACTGAATCTTTGCTCTTTCAAATTACAACATAATTGAGATTGGGTCTATAACCCATATCATGTACCTTTATTCAAAATCTGGCTACTCACACAGTGAGTAGTCAAAGTTTGAATCTAAATATCTTATTCTTAAGTTCTAAACTGAATTCATTTCTAGATTTGAACATGTATCTCATTATCTGGGTAAGCTTTATTCTAAAACTCTTATTTGGTAGGATTACTTCATCATACCAATTATATCATAAATGTGTCTAATGTTTTATGAGAAAGGATCTGACATGAATATAGAAATACTAAGTATACAAAGTATCTTAAGTCAAGCTTATGAAAGCATCACAAGTACAACATATCTAAAATATGAATTTTGACAAGATGGTTCAGTCCTTCTTATTAAATATGATATCCTGAACCTTAATGTTTGCATATGAACTTACATATTAAACCTTAAATATAAAAATAGAAATCTTATAAAATATTTTCTTGCAACTTAATCATAGCTTAATGCATCTTCATCTTATACTATTATTCTAAATTCATTTTGCAATTTATTCTGATCCCAATAGTAACTCTGTTCTGAAAATTGGACCTCGTCTTAATATTTTAAAACTCATATTCTCACATTATACTTGAACTTTAGATATTATTCATTCTAAGGTATCTATTTCTTAAATCTCTATATATGTTTGAAATCTTAATGGAATGTTTCTAATTGAAATATCAATAGAGTTTTAATTCTTCAAATATGAGAAATTCTACTAGCCTAATTATACTTTAAATTTCAATAAAAGTATCCCAAATCATCAGCTAAGTATGGCTATCTCATCTTGAAGCTTTATTCATAAATTTAAATCATTTCTAAGAAATCTTATAGACACATGACTCTTTAACTCTCTCATGGACCTGGTACATGAGTCACAACCATTTTGAGAAACATATCTCTATTTGAGATCTTGAGCACATAAACTTATGTAATCATAGAAGTACGAGGAAGATCTTACTTGTATACCTTTACATTAAAAATCTTAGAACATTGAACCACATAAACCATGAAAGTCTAATGTAAACATACTGAGCTTAAAATACGAATACTCATGGGCATGAACCACTTACCTTTATATTGAAGATGTTCTCAATGTAGCCTTGTTTCCTTGATTCACAACATATATACCTAGTTATCAAAAAAATTGTATAAGTCCATGTGTAATTTCCTTTCTTCATTTCTGAATCTCAAACCCCCATCATCCTAATCTCCTATATTGAATTAGGAATCATATTTAACTAAGACTAACTCTGATTTAAAGCATGTTTCTCACATTATATGGCATACACATACTAATATATTCATTATACCAAAAATATCATATGCACTAATATATAAGTATATACCTCATATACCAAGAGTAAACTCCATACATACTCACATATACTACTCTTAGTGACTCATTTATAAAATCTGATGAAAATATAATCATAATAATTTCCATACTAAATAAGCACATTAAATGGATCTTGCCTCACAATTACTCATGAATCATCTTACATAATGACCACTTAGGACAAAATTTAAATACAAATTCAATTTTATATGAAACTTTATCAAAAATTTCAGAATAGTAAGAACGTTATATATTAAGGTATGGGTAAAATCTCAGATTGTTTCATTGTCAATCAATGTGTGAAATATCCAAAATATCCCTATTAGGTTTAGCATCAAAACTAAAGTAGAAATATCAAATAAGAGAGATCAGGCTTTAGAATCATAATAGGAATACCAAAATAAGATTATTTTATATTATTGATAAATTTCTAAAGTCGTTTGCCATTTTTATTTGACAAAAGATTGAAATCATGTAGTTTTGAGTACACTATATTTAGTAAATATCAGATATCAAATCATAATTTGGAAGTATTTTTAGGAGATAATATGCTTCAAGAGCTTTCTGTAGGTACCTTGCTTGATAAAATCTAAGTTTCCTATCCCAAGATATACGTTTTTGAAGTTACCTTACTTTAGATTAATGTCGACCGTTGATTTGAGATCCAATGGCCCTCCTCAGCGGCACCTCTCCTCAACTTTCTTTGGTCGCGGGTCCCCCCTGCGACCCACTTTATTTGTCATCCGATAGCCCAGAGAGGCTTGGCTCTCATGTCCGCATGAAGCCGCTCCTAGCCACCGCGATGAAGCCCTTCGACGACTCGAAGCTTGGTGTGGAGGCCACCACCATGCAAAGTGAGGCCACCAATGGCTTCGGCCGCACCTCCATGCCATGGGCGGCCATGTCCCGATGGAAAGGATGGTCGAGATCCATAATCCCCAAATCGACCTCACTATGTGCCGCCGCCAAGCTCTGTCATCCCCCTCACCGTAGATATCCTTCTACCTACCTCGATTCGTGTCAAAAACCCTAGCATAGGGTCCAGCCGCCATCAAGCATCAAGAATCGGGGGTTTTATACCCCCACTTTGATCCAAACTTGGGTGAGGGCCTGCTTCTCAAACCCCCCTATTTGGACTCTGTAAAATAGAGCCGTGCTCTACAGTTCGGATCGGGCTGGAGTCGGCCCCCCTTTTTTATTTTTCTTTTACATAAAAGTCCTGATTAAAGAATTAATTATTATGCTCACATACTAATTCCATTTGAGTCCAAACTTTGGAGTTAAGATTGTATTTTCATTATCTTTCTTTGGTTACGATATTAGGTCAAAACTAAATAGATAGACACTCCAAATTTACCTTTTAAGTAAAAACTAGATGAATACTAAATTAATTACCTAGGTCTATAATTCAAAATTATCTGAAATTTCTCCCACCATCTTATATTCTAATTATTATTCTACTAAAAAAATATTTTGAGCATTCATTATGAACAGGAAACATTAAATTCCCAAATTGCACTCCAAGGACCCATATGTAAACTATCATTGGCCCAAATGGGCTTGAAATTGTTTCTAGAACACATGGCTCATTCGTTGGTCTTGCAAAGAGTCCATAAGCTCAATCATATTCTTGATTATGAAACTAATTCTTGAAACTATATGATTGTCAATCAAAATTTCCTTATGATACATTAGGTCAACACTACTTTACTTTCTTAATAATGAGACAAAAGTCGGTCTAGAGCTCAAACAAGTAACTCAAGTCATAATATTATGTATATAATCATCACATTATTGTCTACATGAATTAATTCATTTATATTCATCTACACCTGACCACAATCATACACAATTTAAACCATTATGTGTGTATTGGTTGACCAAATGACTTGTATTACAATTTTGTAAACTTAATTACATACCTAGCTATGGTTAGGTTCATTAGGTCCCTTGCCACACACACTTACTAGAAAAATCCACATAAAAGGCTTAAATTAGTTACGATTTTGAGGATGTTACATGTCCATTATCTATCTTTTCAAAAGTTATCCTTGGGTCGTTGGGGGTGATTTAAACCTCAATGGAAACAATTTTTAGCACAACCACAATGACTCTAATACTATTAGTCACCCCATAAATAGTGGGATGTTCATCATCTTCATCAACTTCAACTTGCTTATTGATTTATCTACCAAAAACACTTACTATACTTGGAAGTAGGGCGGTCTTGGTCTCAATTAGACAAATTATCTAACATCCATGAAATCTACTACTTCATAAAATAATTTTACATAAGTCCTTAATGAAGTTTTCACTAATAAATCCAACTTCTTGGATGCCAATGAAATGCCCCCTAAATGAAGAACCTTTTTCTTTAAATATTATGAACATGGGATAGAAGACAAATAAAGCAACACTTAGATGCTTAGAATTATAAATGGACTAATTCTTGTCCAAAATATGTCCCAAATTTATTGATATGATTTATATACAATAATAAGTTGGTCTCCTCAGAATATGCACCTCTAATATTTTTCTAAATAATCCTAGGTAACTAAATAAGGGTTTCTCGTGAAAAGCAAGAATAGACAATTGTGATTTTCAAATGCAAGATTTAAGTTCATATTCAGATCCTTCATAGTTGATTAGGGAAGCCTATCATTTTGACCTACATAATTTTAATATATACACACACATATATATATATATATACATTTATTTGTAGATATATACATGAATATATACATATATTTGTATATATATTCATATATATATATATATCTACATATTTGTAGATATATATGTATGTGTATGTATGTATATATGTGTTTATATATATGTATGTATGTATATGTATATATGTATATATGGGATTAAGAGAGGAAAAATTCTCTCCCCCTCTCCCATAACCCTTGGAAGAGGCCGGACGCCCGGGAGGGTGATAAATGAAGAGATGCTTCTCCGCTTGGTTTTGAACCCATGTCCCTTCATTGGGGACCAACGGAACTCGCCGACCGGGCTATTCCCTAACTGACATATATACATATATATATGTATGTATATATGTATCTGTATTTATAGACAATGTATATAGATATGTATATATGTTTGTATATATATGTGCATATATATGTATGTGTATATATATGTATATGTAGGTATGTATGTATATATATATGTAGAAAGAGAGTGTTATTGTTGTCTCCTACAAGTATAGACAAATCCTTAGACATTTTATTTATTGGAATATAATTCATCTTGTCACACACACACACACACACACACACACACACACACACACACATATATATATATATATATATATATATATATATATATATATATATATATATATATATAGCATTGTATCCTAGAAATGTAGATAGATTATAAGACATTTTATTTGTAACAGTAAAATTCATCTTGTCATCATTCAAGATATGAGGGCTTATCTTTTTGTTTTTCATCTTCACTCCATTGGTGATACCTTAATCACCAACTGGATACAAAAGAGGATCTTGGAATGAGTAGCATACTTTTAATAGACCGGAACAGTTAATTACATACCCACCTAGTAACCCCCCTAAGACACCTTCTTTTTTATTGTTTACATTTTCTCTACATCTGATAATAGAGATTTACTATACTGTAGTTTTTGAAGAGGATGGGAAAAAGAAAGATCCTTTTATTCAGGATTCTAATCCATTGTCTTCTTTTCAATAATTATCATTGGATCATAAGGGGTGATCCAAACCTCAGTAGAAATAGTTTTGAGTGTAACTAAAATCCACACTGTAGTGGCCACTCCCTAGAGAGTTGGACGTTCATCATCTTAATGAACTCCAACTTGACAACACTAAGTATACTTGGAAGCATGGACAATCTTGGTGTTGATTGGAAAAAATATTTAATGTCCTTAAAATCCGATACTTCATAACATAATTGTGTCTAAGTCCTTAGTGATGGTTTCATGAAATAAATCCAACTTCTTAGGAATCAATGAAAATGAACCCCAAATGTATAACCCTTTTCTTAAAATATTACAACCATAACATGAAGCACAAATAAACTGATGCTTAAAGGTTTAAAGTGTAAATAAACTAATTATCTTCAATAATATGTCAACATAATTTATTGATTTAGTATAATAATAAGTTGATCCCTCAAAATATGGATATCTACCTTTTTTTGGATAATGCTAGGTAATTGAATAAACACTTATCTTAAATCGAAAGCCTAGACAGTTGTGGTTCTCAAATCCAAAATAAAATTTCATGTTCAGATTTCTCATAGTCAATTTGAGTAACCTACTAATTTTTCTTATTTCTAGATAAACCTAGAACCTCCAGTTAACCTAGGAAAGTAAGCACAATAAAGTGATGTAGATAGTTCTTATATATATATATATATATATATATATATATATATATATATATATATATATATATATATATATATATATATATATATATATATATATATATATATATATATATATATATATATATATATATATATATATATGAGTGTGTGTGTGGGGTGGGGTGGGGTGCGTGGGATGTGTTTGGGGTGGGGAGTGTCTGTGTATGACAACAGAATATTTATTGATCAAGAACAAGAAGAAATCAGCAACTGAGCAATGGAACTATCTTGACCCAAAGGTGTGGGAGGCATTTGTTTCTAATAGAAAATATGATGAATTAAGGTATTAAGCCTCCTCATTACATATTATGTATTATGTATTTAACATATGTTTTGGATTAACAAGGATTTGAGCGATACTAAAAAAGAAAGGCGTGCAAAGAATGTGCACAACCACAAGATGGATCTAGTTGGCTACGCAAAGCTTCATCAACATCTAGATGTGTCTTCTTCTCAGCAGCCTACTCCTGGGATTGCCAAGTCCTCTACTCCTATTACATCTCTATCTTGCCATGATTTGTGGAAACTATTAGGAAAACCAAATCCATAGAAATACCCAACCACGCAACCACTGAGGTGGTGGAAAAAGTTGTAAAATTCAACTCCCAGAGCAATAACTATTGATTATTGTTATCTTTTAACTTGACCTTGATTGTTATGATCGACTTACCAATTACTATTGATGATGATTAATCAAAGATCCATGAGCAAATTAAACAAGGAAAGTTCTTCCCTAAAGGCACATGGGATGAATTGACAGTTGCTCTAGGTAATCCAGAGCATCCTAAGCGTGTTAGGGCAGCCTACGCTGGTGTCACTATAAGAGCCTTCTTTGGGAAATCAGGGCATAAGTGAAAATCTGTCCAGAAAGGAGGATTCTCAGAAGAGAGGGTATAAGATATGATTTTAAAGGGAACATATGAAGCAATGAGACAATACCATGCTTCTTATTTAGTTCCTCAGACAGTACATGTGGCACCCCACTCTTCATATGAGGTGGAGCACCCTAAGACATAGGTGGTTGAGAGTAATCCTGTGGACCCTCCAGCTCGAACATCCACAATAATCTTTTTGTGATATGGTACTATTTAAGAATGATTTGTATAACATATTTGTGTTACAAGGATATGTCATTGAATTGGGCACAACTTACACACCCCTTAATGGTAACATGATTCATGAGGCTCCAATTCCCGCCGATGCGGTTTGCATGATGCCACAGATTATCTATAATGCTTGGAAGTAGATTGCACTACCATATGGCCACCCTGACCATGACAAGATAGGTGATAAAAAAGGCAGCGTGGTAGCATGACCCAAAGTTGGATTTGTATATCCCAATTTATGTAAAATTTACACTATGTTTATATTTGTATATAATTGACAGTTGATACAAGAATATGTATATGTAGGACACAACACCTAAGAAACCCCCTACATCTCTTCCTCCACTTTCTCCTCAAGATATTTGATTACCTGGTTTCCTTGCAAAGGACCTATTTGACTCATTAGGTCCTAATTACAGGTGTTTGGCAGTATGGATAGGTGATTTTGTAGAAGGGTCACTTATGGTGGTCCATATTAAGGAGGATGTTGTAGGTCAAGATCATGATACTAGTATATTTTTGCAAGTTGTTGTGGAGATGTTTACTTATTCTTGGTTGAATCCATTTGTGATAGAACTTTGTATATGATGATAACTAATGGCTTAATACCTTGTTTCATATATGTTGATATACCTTTTTATATATTAGTGCATACATGATATACATTTTGTAGTTGCTTACATAGGGTGTGTACCCAGTTCACACTACCCCATGAGGCATTTCTAGTTCCATTAATAATTAGCCATGTACATAAAGATCCTATATTTGTTACTGAATAATGCTCTATCGTATTTAAATATTTTGGTAATGTGAAAAGGAGCGTGATTATAGCTCCTTTCAATGTTGAGTATGTTTCAGTTACTTTGCTTATAATTTTGAATTAAGAATTACATTTCATTGTGGATTTTGAATTTTATTTCAATTTCATTCTTTTCAATTAGGAATAATTGTTTAGTGTGTTATGAATGCATATTCATCCCACGTTTAGCCAGATTTGCAGTCTAATTCAACATTCATATGGATTAGTTATCTTTAAAATAGCTTTGTTTTGATCTGCTTAGGTTTTTATGCTAATTTTTAGGTATTTGATACTTTTCTTGACTCCCTTTTCAAGTTTTGGATTTTATCATTCTACAACCAATTTGTAAAAAATTGGATTTTTAGCACTTTCAAAGAGCAGACCGATAACAAAAAATTGTGTCCGAGACCAACTTCAACCTGTCGATCGACATGCCAAACTACATCAAAATTGACAAAGCAACCAAGACATGCAAGTGGTTGACATCCTTGTTGACCTCCCTACCCGACACACTCAATTCTCAATAGTATTATCAACCTCCTTGGTCGATATCCATGTAGAATGACACCCATACTCATCGATGATCAAGGTTGACTGCCCTGTCAACCCCTCTCCTTCACAATGTCATCGAGTAATAGCTGACAAGCAAATCAACAATTGACTGACAATTTTGTTGACACACTTATCGACAAGCACAAATACTTGATAGACTTGTCGACCCTCAAGGTCGACAATCCCATCGACCGACAAACCAACAATAGGAAGTCTAAAAGTCATCGATCGACATACCTGTCAATAAAAAGCATTGTCGATACTTACAAACAAAGGTTGAAAACATCGACCCTATAAATAGGCCCCCAACGTAGCCGTACAAATCATCTCAGATTTTTTGGGGACAAAAACACTGAAACAATGCCACTGAGATCAAAGCAAGGATGACGCCTGTGAATATGCTAGCTAGTTCTATCGACCTAGCTAGTCAACACCTATCGACCTCAAGCATAGATCAATAGATCTCCTTCATACACAACTCCAAAGCCATCAATCTCCCTCTTCAAGGCGATCGATCTCTTCTTTGAGCTGCTGCTCTGCCACCTACTTCTACTGTAAGCCATGGTTAGTTCCTAGATGAGAGAGAAGGAAGGAATTCTTCTGTCACACACCATGCCAAGCTACTTCTGCCACCCTCATGATTGTGATGGTGTCCTCTTCCTCTTTTTGTGATATTAATCTTGTCATGTCAAGGGAGTAATCTTTTTACTAGGGTGTGGGGATTAGCCCCACTACCCATTTCTTGCAATTTCATTCATGTTCCAATTCTTGTACAAACTCATATAATTCATAACCACTCATTTATTGCATGCTTTGTAGATTGATCACCCACTTTACGTCATTTATTATAATCTTTTACTATGAGAGCTTCAACATTTAAGAATTGAATATCGAATAGCTTTGGTTGACACGCTGATGAGACCTTCTAATGGAAAGTCTTCAGAGTAGTGGATAGAGGATCCATAAGTAACGAGACATCGAGCTTACATGGATATCTACTCATGCAAGTTTCTTACACCCAAAGGGGAAAATTGCATAACTCCAATTATATCTTCATACAAGTTTGGATTTTGAATGAACATACAGATTCAAGTAGTTGCGGTGAAACCCAATTCCACCGCAGTGTTTCCATCCATTGATAACTAGAACTTTAATCTAGCTTTTTTCTTTCTTGCAATATTAGATTAATCAACCCAATATTAAATTTTGTGATAAATACTAGTTCCTGCTAAGTTACTTTGATTAGATAGTTCATAAACAAGTTGTCCCTTAGAATTCAATCCTTAACTATACTACGATAAGATCTATCTGCTTGCGGGTAGCAATATTGCACTTGGGTTTTGGTAAACTCTAGGAATTATATTTCTAGTGAATTTGCATGTGCAATAATATTACATGCCAATGTGTTGGTTATTATCCCCTCAACGCTAATTGCATATTATCTAGATCCTAATGGTGACCAAGTACACAGTGGGGGACACAAAATGAAAAGGGCATTATTCACATGAGTACATTTTTATATCTATTAACATAGGTTAATACAGGAGTATTTACTAATGCAATTCAATGTGTCACATAAAGTTATAGGGATATAAAAGAATTCAAAAGGTTGGAGGAAATGTGGTTAAGAAAAAAAAGTGTTAAGTTGGAACAACGTTGATGTTGTTTTTTTTACTCTATTGTATATATATGCCAACTATGCTTACTTTTATTTATTACTTTTTATTATGGCGGTAAATTTATAGTGTCCAATACAAGACAATGGTTGGGCATGCACATACTACATGATGTGATATATGGACATGATTGTCACACACGGGGCACTACACATCAACTGCATTTAGTAATATGTATATATAGTCTTAATCATTAAAAGTAAATGGTCTCGTTTCATAATATAAAAATATCCTATCAAATTTATTCATTATGTCATTCTCTTTGAATTTGTTAGACAAGACAAACCCCTATACGACAGAAGAGACATATGAGATATGAGAAAAATGGGCACAAGACTTAGTCAAGGAAGTAAACTTTGATTTTGATTAGGATAAAATATGAGTTTTATATACTTTGATGTCATTATTTCTATATACATGTGGTGCTTATGGCTTCTTGAAATTATAAATTTGATGCCAGTAAATTATTGGTATATATGTGAATGATGAATACATACATGTGTGTGAAGGAATGTGAAGATGAATGAATACAATGAGAATCACATTTCTACATGTAATGATAATGGAACTAGTGCCTATGTGAATGATGCATACATACATGCATGTGAATGAATGCAAAGATGAATGAATACAATGAGAATTTTATTTTTACATGTCATGAGAACATAATGGGAGAATGGATCTTATATGTGGGTGAATTGTGTGTTTGTTATTGCAGGTTTCTTGGCCTATGGTTAAGCAGAACATTGAGTGGAACCTTTAGTTCTAATATATTGCATGTTCTACATCCTACTAAATATTCAAACAATAGATATGCAAACCTTCTATTAAAAAAGACATACATGATTCATTTGTTCCAACAAAACCAATATTAAAGGTCTTAGTAGTCACTTTTAAGCCAACAATTGACAACATAAAAGTGTGATCAGTTGGATTACAACATTGGGTTAGACCCCAAAACTGATGACTCAGTTTGTCTGTGTCATCCGTTAGGACATAAAACTGACGACACATAAACCTTTAGTAAATAAAAATGTGACATAGTTTAGCATTGTGACATCAACTACTACACCAAAAATGATGACATAGTTGCTTAGTTGTGTGGGTTTTGTTCATCATAGAAACTGAGGTTGGGTCTGAGTCATTGGTTTATGACTCCACAAAAAATGACATTATATGCTCTTATCTGTAGTGTCTCCCACTTAGGTTTCAGTACAAAACTAACATTAGAGGGCTATTTTAACTGACGTCAGAGGTAGTATTTGAACTAGTGTAGCCATAACTATGTTCTCTAATCCAAAAATTATTGTATGTGTCAATTTTGATTCCAAGAGATTTTAGACCTTCTCTAAGATGATACAACATATATAGTGATTGTTACATTACAACCATGGGGGAATGTGTAGCATTTTAAAACTACAGACCAAGTACTCCAACTAATACCCATCATAGAATTAAAAAGACAAATACCATCTTTTGAAATGGCAATTTAATTTTTTAGGAAACAAAACTAGTTGCTGTATATTTTGAGTCAAAATCTTTTTGTTCTATGGAATCTCATGCATGATTCATGTCCCAATCGTAACTCTTAGAAAAAGCGTCATTTCCATCCAAAACGGGGGCTAGTTTTGTGGATGCAAAAATCTTCTTTGGTCTTGATGTCAAAGGAAATTAGTGACATAATTTTATTGATATCTTTGGAAATTCCATACTATGTTCTTTTTTTCAATATTTTCCCACTAAAAGATTAAAAAACAGTACACGCTTCAAGCTTTTCATACTCACCACATAATATAAAACAATGATTTTGACGTGCATGAATTCTTTGATACTCCAAACCCAAAATTGACATTATCTTTTTCCATGCATACCAAATATTTGTAGACTGTTACACTCAGTAAGAAGTTCAGCCAACATCATCAACATGTATGATATTTCATTATTATACAGTTGAATATGCAGTTAGACTCAAACACCCAAATTATTCAAGATAATTTTGTATACTTCAAGCATCAAAATATAGATGTTGACTAGCATCTTCAATGCTTTTCTAGAATTATTTTATAACATCATCTTGATTTTATTAGGAAGGTCCACATAGGATTATAACTAACATAATTGGGTTGTTCCATAGTATCATATATGATTGCCTTTATATTATCCATACAATTAACTAGTTTGGCATGCTGAGCACTTGTTGAACATATGGGTGCCTCCCCAGGAATTGTTCTATTTATGTAGTCCTCTAAGAATACATTTATCATCATGAATTCTTGTCTTATACATGCATGTGTAACAGTTATTCTCACATATATTACATGGATATATAACTTCTTTTGAAGGGTTATTTTAAAATGAATATTTTTGAAAAACTTCTACTCCTTATTGAAACTTATCCTTTGACATCTATCAAAACTAGTCTTTCCAAGATAGATCTATCTTTTATGAATAATTTAATACTTCAAATTTATAACTAATTATAAACAACAATAATTATCTATGATTAAAAATTATTACTAACTAGTTATAAAAAAATTATAGTAGAGTGTGGAAAAACACTTTAATTACTCTATATGTAATACGTTTTACATATCCTTTATTCAAGCTTTATCTACTCACACATTTCATTTATTTAAGTTTTCAATTACTATTTTTAAGTTCTACATGTCCAACAAGCCTTATAGACAATCTATCATTACACATATCCAGTGAAAACCCAAATCATATAGAGGAGATTAAACAATAATATTCAACCACAAGAAATCAACTATAGTTCTAATCATAATGTACCTAGGATAGCATGCACATGTGATGACAATCAAACTCCATACCTCTCCAACAAGGACATCTAGAACCTTGACATCCTTAGTTTGGAATTATTTATTTTATTGTTTGTTAATTATAAAACTAGATTATAGAAATGTTGAATAATGACCCTTGACTCTTTGGTTCATCTTTATTGGGGATATTGGGAGGTGCGGTTCATTACAACTTTACATATGTCAATCATAATAGAGTCCTTCCTAAGGGCATGTTGAATGTCATCTTATAGGTTCATAGAGCATAATCGAGGTCCTATGTCGAATTCTTACTAGTGTAGTTGGTGGTCTTCTCCAGAATATATATGATCTATCTATTCGAAAGATCAACTTTCCTTCTTGTCTATGGGTGATATGGGGAACATACTCTATGATGAATACCAAATCTCTTCAGTAGTCTTTACAAACTATAGTCATGGAAATGGTAGCTCCCATTTGAAAAAACTATGTGAGGGACTCCAAATCATGGGGATATAATCTCCTTGAACAACTTGACGATAGACACTGAATTGTTGATAATTGTGGGTATAACCTCAACCCACTTTGAATCATAATTTACAACCACTAAAATGTAGGTAAAACATCTTGAAGAGGGAAATGGACCAATGTCGATTATTCCACACAAGTGAAAAGCTTATACTTCTTTCCATAAAGTCAAGGGCATTCTATCCTCTTCGATATGTTCTCTATTCCATGAATTGATCACATAAAATAATTAATTGATGGACATCTTCAAACAAAGTGTGCCAATAGAAGTTGTGAACATTCATCACGATCTTTTTAGTGAAAATATGACCTTCAGTTTGGCCCAAAAGACATTTCTCTAGGATTGAATGTTCCTCTTCCTCACGAATACAATGACTACATAAACCATCTATGTATAGACATAAATGGATAATATAGACCAAGAAATATTTATATTCACTGGGAATGCATTTATTCTTAGCATGTCCTATGTATTCAGGACATATGGTACTTACAACAATGTAATTTGCAAATTATACTAACAAAGGAATGGATGCACATGTCTTCTTCAAGTGATCATCATGGAGAGAATCATTTAATTGAATAATGTTTGTAGTAGTGATAATAAGGTTGATCAAGTGATTGATGCAATTTTTTTGTTATTTCGTAGGTTAATATTAGTGGTTTTTCACAATATTTTCTCTCAAATTTAGTGGTTTCTCTCATGAAATGCAAAAGTAGCCACTAAGACTCTTTTGAATCAACAATATATATTTACATGTTTTTTCATAAAATATTGATTTATATATCAACATAATGGAAGCCATTTTAGTGATTATATATATATATTTAGAAAGTGGGCACAACCAAGATGCATACCTACATCCAATGTGAAACAACAAATAAAAAGTCTAGAGCATAGTAGAGAGCATTGTGACCAATCTTGATGCCACCAAGAGGGCATCCGAGATCATAGTATAAATTTGGTTCCATGATAATACATGTAGGTGGTACCGACACACTTCTAATCATACAAGAAACTACATACCTTATTCCTATGAATGATTAGGATTCTTAACCTAAAATGAACATTATGTATCTTTCATTGATGACTTCTTTTTATATTAAGAGTCATGATAGACATGAAATACACATTAGAGAGTGGGAACAACCATCCCTATACTAGTAGGAGGAGAGAGGAGAAGGTGGGTACATGGAGAAAAGATCATCTGAAACCTTTGACGAAAGATTTGTAAGACTAAACATTATGCATTCATGCCCATCTTTGGAAGAGATCATCATGATTCGTGTTTCTCAACTCCATGTAATTATTTTTGTGGTTACTTATACTCCAAATTCTATTGTGATAACATGTTAAATATATAGGGCAATTCCCCTCTTTTCTCGGATCTGATTGAATCCCAATGTAAATTTCTACTTGACAATGTTCATCCAGAAATAAATTTCATTGCATGGAATTTGATGGTATTATGATTTTAGTATGCCATGTTTATGACTTATCACATTGATCATGATTTAGATGCTTTTTCACATTAGAAGAGTGTTTTTGTGTTGGAAAATATATTATTAAATCAATTAGTAATGCAATATGAAAGCAGGCTAACAATTGTCTGGTTATGTATCTTGAGAAATATTTTTAATCATTCATTCTTTTTAAGCTAAACATAGATGAATATTGTTAACCATTTTGTCTTTTAAATGAACATTATAGGATCGAGTCTTCAAATAGACTAAATAGTGTATTATACTGAAAAAGAGGGGAATTTAAACTAAAATCCAAAATTCTTTTAATAAATAATGGTATGACTATGTATAGCCTAAAAGCAAGTATAAATATCACTTTGGTGAATCTTATTATCCTAGGGAATCCATCTCTTTGATTTCATAACAAATTTTGTAATATCTTTTCAAGTTCTAGTTTCTTTTATTTTATAATTAATTAACTCAATTATTTCTTCCATCCTATCTTACTTGGTCTTATTAGTAGTAGTCTCTACCCTCCATTTTTTTTTTGAATTCAACACCCATAACTAGATCTTGGCCTACTTCATTGTTTACACTACTTCTTTACGCATAGTACATGTGCGTCAAACTTTTGGCACCATTCTCGGGTAATTCACAACCTAGCATGTCTATTTCTAAGTGTGATCGGTCTAGGATACTTTTTTTGTTACTCAAATTTTAAACTGCTAAATATTTTTTTTAATATTAGTATCTTGTGATTCATGTGTCATTGTTTATTTTAGGTACATGCTTATGGTATGTTATTGCTCTACAAAGTACGGATGTCCAAACTTGTCATAATCACCACAACCAGTACAAACAATATCATTAGAGATTCAAAAGGAACCACTGGAAGATAAAGAAGAATTTGAAGTTGACGAAGAAGAACTGAATATTTTCAATCATGGTGACGATGATTATCATCAAGGGGAAGAGGATGAGCATACATTCTAGGAGAGAACCAAACCATCCTCCTCCGTTACACAAGTGGGTCCAATTAAGTGACATGTTGGGGATGTGGTAATCAAAGCTTGGTGGCTTTGGTGATTTTTCTAGGATTCCATAGACATACTAATGAAATCATGATACCACACATCAACATCTCTATGGAAAGCTCTAATACTCTATAGTTTGACAGGGTGGTTCCAGTAGTTACTTATTTGAAACTATTTTTCTTATCTCTTTTGGATAGGATGAGCACATGGTTCCAGGTTTGAAAACAAAATCTATTGAGACATGAGATCAGATTATAGACACATTTTTGATTGTTTCTTCCCTCTACAAAGACTACTCAACTTTTGGGTATGATTCAAAACTTTAAGAAACAACTAGATGGATCATATTTGGAAGCCTAGGGCATTACAAAGACATGCTCAGGAAGGTCCCCCACCATGATATTAATCTCAATGACAATGACAAATCATTTACTATGACCTACACAAAGGGAAGGGACCAAAATTTATAGTGTATGAGCAAGATTTCTCTTAAAAAATAGGGCAAAGAAATGTCAAGAACTACTAAAGAATATGGTCAAGAATTAGTCTATATAACCTAAGATTGCATACGAGTGTGACAAAGGCACACATGGTAGTAGAGCTCAAGTCACGTGTGAGACATCATAATAAAAGGTTGGGAGAAATGATATCTTGACAATCTAAGGATGATGAGGAGTAGTGTGGATATATGGAACATTCCAACAACATAATGACTTCCTGTTGTTATGTCACATTAATCCTAAATTTTCTTGGAAAGATCTCAACAACTTCCAACAAGATCCATTAGAAATACAAATGAAATTATTATTCTAAAAAAATAAAGAGCAAGAAGAATAAAGACTCTCAAATAAAAAACCTAGAGATGGAATTTTCTCAGCTAGCTAGTGAAATTGAAGTAACTTAAAAGAGATAGAAATATAGTATTCTAGGAAATACTAATGTCCCACACAATCACCATAAAGAAAAAAAATTCAAATCTATCTATTGTTAGAAGAAGAAACCACTAGATGGTCTAGCCTCACCTACTCTTATAGTTTAAGAAAGGATCTCTATGTTGAATGCCATACTCACACAAATTTATTTACAATAAGTGCATATTTCAATTCAAGCTTAGGAGAGGAGAACCCCAAGAAGATGTATTTACCTCTACACAAGCGCACCTCTACCCCAATTCTTTTCCCAAATAGTATGAAATCAAAACAACAGAACAACAAATTCTAGAAAGTTCCTGACAATTTCAATAAGGGAAAGATATAATATTCAAACATCATTGAATTTGATGAGGTAATGAATGCAATGATCTAAGAAATATTTACATGAATTAACAAGGTTCAAATTTCTTTAACGTCCCATGTTCGATAGGAAGCAACAAGTTCAAATAAACATTGTGGCTCACCATAAGTGTTAGACCTCTCTCCACTTTCAGAAGATAAAATTGAAAGAGTTGACTGAGACATGCATGAAAATTCAATTGGCATATACTTCCATAGTAGGCATGTTGAGATATGTGAAGATGTCTTGGTAAAATTTATAAATGTGTCCATCCATTCACTTTTGTACTTTTTTTTACAAGAAATGTGTGGATCTTAACTACTTTGGGAAGGCAATTCCAAGCTATAACTGATGTAATATTTTTAATAAGAAGAAGATACCTTGTGATGGTTATTGATGATGACATCATAGAATTCAAATTACCGACTCATTCTGCATTAACCACCCAAGATAATCCATTTTAGATGTAAGCATGTTTAAACTAGGACGTAGAGCAAGGGTTCCTAATGGGAGGCATCCAACTATTTAGATAAATTAATTAAAATTTGTTTCAAATCCTACTTTAGGTTGTCTTACAATTTTTAATTTTTATCTTGTAGATGCTTAATAACTAGTTTTAATGTCAGTAAAAAAGGTACCATGACTCTATGTGTTTAATGCGATGGAATTTATAGGACAATTTTTGTGGCATCGAAAAGCATGTCTTTTGCACTAAGATGTTGAAATATTTGATGAGAAATCACTATAAGATCTCAGTTTCACCGACACAACATTTTGAACAATTGGGAGCAATTTCTAGAAAAAAGTTTAAGAATGGCGCAAGATTTTATAGTGAATCATCGGTGGCTGATAACTCTTTTTCATAGGTCAAATGTGTAAACATGATTGTTCAATCAAAGATATCATATTTAAAATTTTTATCTGACTTCAAGATATGTTTGTAACACAATACAAAGTCTATTGTAATAGGGTGGGGTGGAATACAGGGACACATATAACAACATAATAAGAATGGGAGATCTTATCTTAGTTTAGTCAAATAAAATAAGTGAAATTGATGTTCAAGTCAAGAAACAAATTAACCTAATTAAAGCTTTAAACCTAAGTTACCAAAGATCAAAGAAGAAGCAATATTTCAAATGAATTAACAATGGAACAGTCAATTGGACTTTCATGGAGCTCTGTGAGAAGTGAAGACCAGTGTTTCAAACTGGGCGTGTACTTTTGAATCAAAACTAGGGAAATAGAAGGTTGGACTATTAAGAAGCATCAATATTCTACAAACACAACTCACACAGAAGTATGATAATACTACCGACAGGTTCTGTAACGAACTTATTCAGAAATACAATAGAATTCTTGAACTTGAGGAGGAAGACTGGAAACAGAAATGCCATATGCAGTGGAATATAGAAGGGGATTCAAATTCAAAGTTTTACAATGCATATGTAAAACAGAGGAGACACAATAATACCATCACTATGTTAAAAAAGAGTAATGGGGAATGGACGGCTGGAGAGGATGAGATCCACGAGCTAATTGTCAACCATTTTAAAACCATTTTTACAGAGAATCATGTGGTGGACAGAGGAAAAATTAAGGAGTTCTGTGGCAAGTTTAATAGACTTAATGGTCTCGATCAAGACAAGGTAGCAACACCTCCTTTGCTTGATGAGGTTTACAAAGCTTTACAATCTACAAATCCAAATAAAGCTTGTGGTCCGGATGGGGTAGATGGTTCCTTCTTGCTTGCTAATTGGCATGCAATTAAACATTCTATACTGAGAACAATACGGTCTGCAATAAGAGGAGAAGCCTTGGCCGAGGATATGTGTGATGCAAATATAGTACTGATTCCTAAAGTGACGAAGCCGGAATGCTGCACACAGCTAAGACCAATTTTGTTAAACAATTTATCACTCAAGATAACATCCAAGAGGATAATTGGGAGAATCAAGGACCATCTTGCACAATGGATATCTCCAGTTCAAAGCGCATTTGTCCCTGGAAGAAGGATTTCAGATAATATAGTAACTGTGCAGGAAATTCTTTTCAACATGCGCAGAAAAAATGCACCTCAGTCTATGGCAATCAAGATTGACCTGTCGAAGGTATACGATAAGATGACATGGCCGTTTGTAGCTGATATGCTTGAGAAGATTGGGATGTCGGGTAGTGTTATTAATTACATCATTAACTCAATTTCAGGAGGAAGAGCTACTATTATTTGGCAAGGTAGGAAAGTAGGAAGCTTTAAGGCAACTAGGGGTCTTCGGCAGGGAGACCCACTCTTGCCATATCTCTTTGTTCTCTGTTTGGAAAGGCTCAGCCAGCTGATTGAGGAAAAGGTTGCGAAGAAGGAGTGGACACCCAGTAAATTATCTACTAGGGGTCCTTGGATTTCTCACTTATGTTTCGCAGACGACATGATTCTTTTCTCCAAGGCCAACCAAGCCCAAATGGATACTATTCTGAAATGCTTCGAGGAATTTGGTGTTGTGTCGGGGCAGGCAATTTCTACAGCAAAATTGAGTACATTCTTCTCTAGGTCTGTACCCAAAAGAATAAGGAAACAAATCTGTAGATGGAGCGGCATCCCAAAAGTACATGACTTGGGGAAGTACTTGGGTGAACCATGAAACATATGGTGACATACTTAACCACATTAGCAACAATATCAATGCTTGGTCAGCCCGTTGCTTATCTCTGTCTAGTAGAACAACTATGGCTATGGCGACTTTAACTGAAATCCCAGGTTACATAATGCAGACGTCTGTCTTACCCATGAAGATATGTGATAGAATCGACTGTAGTATCCGATCCTTCATCTGGGGTGGCAACCACAAGGCACACCCGGTGTCCTTAGTGGCATGGAACAAGATGACGTCGAGTAAAAAAGAAGGAGGGATGGGCATCAAGGACATGAGAGAGTGGAACCTAGATCTTATTAGTAAGCATTGTTGGGAAGTTATGTCAGAAAGGAACTCAATCTGGTGTCAAAGCATGAAGCACATGATGTTGAACAGAGATTATATAATTATCCCTAACATATCAAGATTGGGCCGGGCAGCTTTCAAATGTAAAGAGTTCATGGAAGAAAACACTTACTGGAACCCTATCACTGGTGAGTCTCTCAACGTCTGGCAGGATAAATGGTGGAGCATGAATCATATCTTGAAAGACAGGACCTACAAACTGATTCCCCTAGAGCTTGAAGACCTTAAAGTAGCAAGCCTTGTCAATTTGGACAATGATTGGGACGAGGAGTTTCTCAAAGAGTACGTGATGGAGGGGGACCTGAAGGAAATTATGAAAGTCAAGGTACCAAATAATACAAATGGGAGGGATATCATCGTCTGGACGCACACAGATGATGGACAATTTCGATCCCAATCTACTTACAAAAGGTTGAGAAGTTCGAAGGATATTAAGGTAGAAGGAAAATGGGACTTGGTGTGGAAGACTAAGGCCCATGAAAGGGTGCAGATGTTCCTATAGTTGGTAGGACATAATGCCTTACTGACAAACAGCAAAAGAACAACTCAGCACATGTCCAATGATAGCATCTATCATCGTTCCGGTGGACAAGAGGAGAGCGTGCTCCATGCCCTGAGAAACTGCGTAAAAGTGGCTCCTATCTGGTAGAAAGACATTGTTGGGACCGTTTCTTCGGGGAGGATAACCTATGGAAGTGGCTGGAATGGAGTTTGACACAAGAAGCTAGAGTAACCAACATGATAATCATGGGTTGTCACTACATTTGGAGGTACAGGAATAAAGAGGTGATGGAGAAGACAACAACGCTGATGGGATGCCAAGTGAACCAAATTCGATCGGAAGCTTCCTTTAATGGAGAAGTGCATGCAGAGATTAATAGTCCCAAGACACCTAAAAGTATGGATGTTTGCTGGTGTCCACCTACACCCAATGAACTGAAATTCAATGTAGATGCAACTTAAAAATACGGGACAACTTGTATTGCTGTAGTATGTAGGAACAGTGGAGGATAATGGGAAGGAGGATGGAGCAAAAGAATCTTGACTGACAACACTCTGTTGGCAGAGATCCGAGCTATCGACCTTGCAGCCAGTATAGCTGAGGAACTAAACGTAGGTTATGCTGTTATTGAAACAGATTCTTCTGAAGCAAGGAAAGTAGTGGGGAAGCAACCTGAAGATAACTTGAGACTGGCACCATGGATTGCTGAAATTAGGAGGAAAATGAAGAGAGAGTGGAAGGTGACTCACACTCGGAGAGGAGGTAAAATGGCTGCGGATACCCTGGCTAAATGCCACCCAAAAACCCGGGATGGGCTCTTAACCTACATAACTATCCCAAAGGAGCTGGTGACTGTCATTAGTTCCAAAATGTGTAATGGTAGTAGTACTAACAGATTTAATTCCGAGCATTCTAGCTTAAATTGTATGAATTCCAATGTTTTAACCTGCTTGAGTTAGGCAGGATGAATAAAAGAGCTCCCCGACTTCACCAAAAAAGAAGAAGAAGCAAAGATAATAGGGAAATGATAAAATGGGAAACTTGGATTGAGTTTCACCAATTAGACCATCCTGAACCATGCAAGACATTCTCTTCCCATTTATATACATTCTTAATGTGTTTTGCAAACATCCATAAAAGATACCCACTCCTTACTTCTCTTGAGATTTAGGTAAATTTTTATCCAAAGGTATCTCTCTCTCAAGATGATAACCAAAAGACTAATTATAACTATATGAAATTTGTTAGAGTAATTCCTCACTCTAGTATCTTGTTAAACCTATGCTCTAGATCTAATTGAAATCATTCTCCTAGACAAATCCATATCAAACATCACAACAAAGAAGGTAATCAACATGTGATGCATTAAAACAAGAGTATAGAAACAAAATATTAAGAACATGTGTATTAAATAGAAGAAAGAAAGGTTACATGGTTAGGAGGGTTTAATGACTACTCTTAACCCAAGTTATGAGTCTATCCACTCATGGAACAGATTTTGAAACAATTACAACTAAGCAATGATGATAAAGAAAAGAGAGGGAAGAAATGGGCCAATCTATGCACCTTTCGATTGAATCTGATGTGGAGATCGACAGCTAGTGGTCAATGGCTAGTAGTCGATGGTATCCTTTCTTCCATACAATTAGGATTTGAAGAAAGAAGATACATTGATCTACCAATGGAAGCCAAGTCTAGAGGTCGATGACACTAGAGGTCGATGGAACTAGACTTGGGGTCTGAACTTGGTGGTAGCCTTTTGGCTTGTTGACTCCAAAATCCAAGATGCCTTGAAGTAACACCTTAGGACCCTATTTAAACGATTTCACAAGTGCTTTGTTGATCCTAGATTGGTCAATCTAGTGTGGAATCCTTGTCTTCCAAATGTTGACCCTAATGGTAGACGAGTCTTTGATTGAATGAGGAGTCTTCATCGGTTTTAGGGGCCTTCAATATTTGTGGCTGTGATAAGGTGATATGTCGACATGATGGTCGACAACTGATTTTTCCACATGGAGTTCAACAACTAATATGTTGATGTGAAGGCCGACAACTAATTTCGATGGCTTTGAGCTCAATTATACTTTATCGATATCTTTCTGTTGACCTTAGATCCATCATTCTTTATGATTGATGGTCGGGAGCTTGATGAGTGAATTTGTCAATCTTCAATGGAAGACTTAAATGTCAACCTCATAGGTTGATGAGTTGTGGGAACTTTTTGAGGTCTACATTTTATGAATAATCATTTTTAGATTTTGTTGGTTAGGCATTAATATGGATGATTATGAGTTGAATTCCTACATTTTCCAACAAACTTAGTTAAAACTAAGTAACTTGCATTTTAAGAAAACAATTGAATGAAATTGGAAATCCAAACATTAAGTCAAATGATTTTATTAATAAAAATCCATAAAAAGTGCATGAAAAGTGATGTTATCAATTCCCTCAAACTTAGAATTTAGCTTGTGCTCAAGCTAATAAGATCATTATGTAAATCAAATTTAATAGGTGATTTAGTTGTTGACCAAAAGAAAACTTTTATATCAACCTCTTATCAAAATCATTCACTTATTCAAAAATAAATCTAACTCTACAAAACATCATCTTTCAAAATATTCCTTCTTTGGTTTGTTCACAATTACTTTTTCTCATAAACTTATCTCCAACATATATCTTACTTTTCAAAGTAGCTTTCACTCTCATCACATTGTTTGTGGTGGATGGAATGTGTAGGAAAAAATCCTTGTTGGTATCCCTTCCTTCTTCTTGGGTCATTCAAGTAAAACTCTATTAAGTGGGCAAGCAGTCCATGCATTCCAAACCATTTGTTTTAGAGCAGCGATTGCACATCCTAAGTGCCATCACCCTTGGTTGCCATACCTTTAATGAACAACATTGGAATTTGAGGCGTGTATTCTAGATCTTATCGTTTAGCAACAATGACATATCTGTGTTTATGAGCATAAAAATACACCATTTTCATAGCTATTTTGAGTAGAAGTATGGTACAACCCTCTGATTGTCTTACTCTATATTTGTTTAGTCATCACTCCTTTTAGGGTTTTGAATGAAATGAAAGCAATGAGTAGAAAACCAGGTATCTCTTTCTTCTTTTTGTGAGAATATCCCTTCAACTGAATATGATTTTGCTTTTGGTTTGATATTTTTGGCAAAATTATTTTGATGATGTTTTGAGTTTTAAAATCAAAATAGAGGAAAAAGTTACATTTTTCTAAGAGAGAAATATGAAAAGAACTTTAGTAAAGCAATGAATTGTCCTAGCTGCTATATTATTGAATAAAGGTATAGCTTTTAGAATAAACTAAGTTCTTTGGAGTTGTTGATTATCAACCTCTTCATGGGTTTGTACATGAAACATTGTCAAAAAGTTTATTAAAATAAGAAAAATTATGAAAAGTTGATATAAAAGGAAAGATATGAGTTTTTCTTTGATATCATGAATACCTATATCAGGGGACTAAACTCCAAAAAATTTACAACACACTCTCTCCTCAAAGTGTGAAAAAAAGGAAGTAAAATGTAAACACTTGAGTTTATTGTCAAAGAACTACTATTTTCCATTCAGAGTTGAGAAGCATTGTGACGTCCCCAGATTTTGTAAAACTTAATCAGATGCGTGACATCCAAATTGAAACCTCACCTCAGTGAGACTACAATTTAAACACCCCACAATAGGATAAGAAGAAGAAAATTAGATGAAGTCAGAAGGAAACAAAAGTAGCACATGAACATGAACAAGAATAAAATCATACAACACATGTTAACCATTCAACATATATTTACATAATGAATTGTTACAATATTTGATATTACATATTAAATAGCAAACTTTTACATATACATGTACTACCACTAAATAACATGATCTTAAGACAATATGCCCACCTATACATCAGCTCGCCACACAACTCTCAACTATCCTGGATCTCCAAGATCTTATGTCCACAACCTAAACAAAAGATTACATGTGGTACACGTCAGCACAATATTTAAGAATATTGAGTATGCCTACATGTCTTTTTATATTCCTCTCATTAGTAAGCTTGGAAATAAGATAAAACTAATACTTGGAAGCATTAAACAAATATAAGAAAGGACATATACTTGAACAAAGATGTTTATTAACAAAAGAGAACACATATTTTAAGCTCATTTTCCATTATATATCCTTGAATTGACTGCCAAAGGTTTTGATGCATTCTCTTGACTCTCAAGAGCCGCTTGATGGAATAAAATTAGATGACGATCTCACATGCATAGAGATGATATAAGATAGTTTATGATGATATATGTTTAAATTGGGATTCTTGCTGATGTGAGAGTTTCAATTTGGACGTCACACATGAGATTAAGTTTTGGAAAATCTAGGGATGTCACAGGTGGTATCAAAGCATGAACAATAGCAAAGCATGGCCTTTACTCATTATGCAACTCAAACTAAAGAAAACCTTAAACTTTAAAAATACTTAGGGTTAGATTAGTCATCTTTTAGAGAGTAGATCTGACCTATCCTTAAGGTTAGCACCTGGATGTCAGAGAACTAGGTCTAGACTGGTACTTGTTGTATAGCAGGTCCTTAGGTGTCGTTGTTTCCTTATAGTGCAGCGATATGGGACGTTGCATTATTGGGAAATGACGTACATCATAGGAAGAGAAACCTTTGACATATGATGCATCTATGTTTTAGGTAGCTACACCAATCTAGACCATGTTCTCACCCTTTTCACTAGGTGACATGACACTAGACTCTCTACTATATGTGAGACACTCATTTTGTGGAAGATCGAACCTTGATAGTTTTCTCTGACACATGTTTTATCGGAGAAAAACTATATCATATTTTATTATATATGTAAGTATTACAAAAATGTGTCCCCACACATGTAAGAGTAGGAGGTGGTCATGCAACCTAAGTGAAAGTGAGTGACATCAGTCTAGAAGAGAAAGTAGTTCTAGAATAGATGTTTAGAGCCTTGTTGGAATATGAGATAGATGGAATAGATGGAATAAGATTAGATGACGATCTAAGATGTATAGAGATGATATAAGATAGATTATGATGATATATGTTTAAATTGGGATTCTCACTGAGTTGAGGGTTTCAATTTGGACGCCACACATGAGATTACATTTTTGAAAATCCAAGGACGTCATAAGAATCATGGCATAATTTCCATGTAGATCCAAGTAGATAGTGATCATTATTCACATGACTTTCTTTGACAACAACATGAAGAACTGTGGTGGTGTACATCTAGTGTAGGATGTAAAAACCACAATGATTAGAGAGAAGACATTGTTGTGGGCTGTGATAATAGAACTTTAAAACATTCCATTTATTTGGCTCTTGAGAAGCATATTTGTTGCCATGTTGATGGATCAGAGGAACGATTGCCTTGGAACAAGTATCAACAATTTTTTCATGATCTCTTTGAATTAAGGTAGAATATTGTAGGCCTTCAATACTATAAGCATCATTAGAACTATTATAGAATATGACCTATTTTTCATGGGTGAAAATGATGAGTAAGGACCAATGTTTTTAATGGAGCATCGATTAGAATATATAACACGGAACTGATTTTTTGGGCGTTTAATGGCCAACCCTTTTGATCCAGAATTAGCTTGGTGACAAAGATATGTTTGATGGTCTAGTGCATCCATGTAGACAAAATCTTATATATTGGTTGAGAATGAATTGATAAACAACCATAAGTCTGTGTGACATATAACCTCCATGTCTTAGATTTTCATGAAGACTATCTCTTAACATGTAGACCATCTCGACAGAAAATAACAAACTTTTCGCTGCCCTTTTGGAAACATTTCGTGAGTAGTAGAAGTTGAGTGTAAGAAAGTCCACATCAAGAACTTCTATCAAAATTATCAAAACTTGACTCAATGAAGCCACATGGATGTAAATGGGAAATGGTATGGGTTCATCTCAAAATTTAAGATATCAGTAGACTCACAGACCCGGGTGGAAGTAGGGATAGTTGTTGATGGATTTGACACCACAAGGGAAGCTGTAATCTAACCTTCTTCCGCTATTTCTCATTGCAAAACCTAGCAATATGTGGACCATGGAATCAACAGATAAAGATCCTAGAGATTGTCAAGAAGCTTCAAGTCTTGAAAGAAATGACGATCATGGATGACTTCCATGGCAAATAGTCCATGAAAATGGGAGAATTTTTATGATCTAAATTTACGAAAGCGATTTAACGGTTGAGTGCCTCCATGACTGAAAGGATGGTAAATTCACTATCACCTTTTTGTTGACTTTGTTGGTGATTAAGAGGATCTATAACATAATTAATACAATTAGGATGGTAACAACGAACTTTATGTATGACCCAATGGAGATGTATATGGATGCGAGTGAGCTATTCTACTGCAAGGGCTTTGCAACACATGCTTGTATTTTGTAGATCGACCACAAAAGTATTGAATAAATTAATTTGGCATTTATTCAAATCAGCAACATAGGGAAGACATAATCCTCTAAAGTGAAAAGGCATGAGAATAACTTATGTTCGCTATAGTATGAGGTTGGTAAGAAGCATCTTTATATCAGGAACATCCAGATGATTAATTATTAAAAAGACAGTCGACAAGGGAGGGTGTTGTATTGTAATACAACCACACCTTATCACTTGGTATCACATTTTCTAGGATAGTAGAACCAATACCATGAACATCCTTTTGGTTATTGTGGTAGGAATGCAAAAAATGTCTAGAAACTCATTTTAAGAAAGAGATATAGACCCATTGTTGTAAGTGATCTGATCTCCATCACGATGATCATCCAAAATATCTTGTAAGACAAATATATCATGGATAGGCATTCTGTGTGAATAGTTAGGATCAAACACCACCATCTTGTAGATAATTAGAGGTGGAAGAGGTAGAGTTCGGTCTGTTTATATGGGGTTTGGGGCCTTGGCTCAGCTTCTCAAATAATGGTAGACATGTCACCATTATCTTCACAATAAGAAGCATTCTCGTCATATAGTGGACTACCCACATCCACTTGTAGATCCAAATGGGTAGTATACAATCCCACAAAAATATATTCTTCAGACATATGGTGGTTGCAAAGTGACCGAATCGGACAATTATTGCCTAGTAAAATCTCATGCCACTTTTGCATAGGACTATCATTGAAATATTGGGAAGGTGTTCTCTGAATTAGGGGAAGTTCATTTTCAGATGGATGAAAATGAATGTCCTTGTATGGGATGAAATAAGCCTCTATAAGAGGATAAGGAATTCCTCACAAAGGGAAAGGTTTGGTTGTTTTTGATTGAGAGATCCAAGGATGTCTATTGATGAAGGATTACTAAAGACATTCTTAGTAAATATTGTCTTAGAAACATGCGAGATAGATTCTTTAATGGATTTAATAGAATGATAAGGAGAATAGTGATGGACTTCTTTGCTTGTCATGTTAAAAACAAAAAAATTTCCATATGATTCAAGGGATGATGGAGAAGAGCCCTCAGTACTGGATCGAGCATGGAACTCACAACGAGTTGTCGCCGAAGTGCACATCGCTCAAGATTTCTTTGTCAGTCATCATCTTTGTCTTTCCAATGATTCAAAATTTGTTGTTGTAAAGACGATATCTCCTACATTAGTTAGGGAAGATGAGCTAAAGAGTTAACCCTTCTCTCAATTTAAATGATTTTCTATGGAATATTTTGTAAATCTACCATTTGTTGTTGGAATGTATGAACCTATTTTGACACATCCTGCACATCTTTTGTCAATTTGGGAACATGACATGTGTTCAGTGGTTACCCTACAAATCTAGTTGATTTCCTGACCAAAAACACCGCCTAGAGCTTCTAGACATTCTATATCTGAGGAAGGCATAGAGGGGCACTCAGGGTGAGGTGGAGCATGGGAAGTAGATGGTGAGACAACGTGGTGGTGCATCAAGGTGTAGTTTCAGAGATACATGCACATCCTGATGAGGTAGAGATGGTGGTTTTCTTGTTCTAGCAGTAGGTGTTGGAATAGCTAGATAGAGGTGGGGTCTTTGAGGGTGGTTTGAGGGGGATTTCTGGATATAGAATTGTGAGGCACTTTTTCAATAGACTCTTGTCATTGATCTAGAATAAATGGAACAATGGAGGGCTTGATTTTCTGTGTAGGTGAGTGTAAGACTTCAAAATCATCATCATGTATCTAATGCTCTTTTTCCTCATGAATGACAGGTAAGGGATTTTTGGAAGCTTTAGCCGCTACAAGTATTCAACATGTTTTGGAGGAGGAATTGGCATGCCCGTGTCAAAAATCGACAATGGTAACATGAAATTTAGTGATGAGATGTATCAATTCTTCTTCTATGATGAAAATATTCTCCTCACCATAGTCAGCTAGTTTAGACAAAAGAATGTAGAAATTAGTCTTAAGAAGCGATAATAGATTTTGACATCGCGGTGGACAAGGATGCTCGAGGAGGTTAAATACTTTGAGTTTATGAGAATGTTACCATGTATCTCTTTGAAGTGCTTGGGAGAAGGAGGGTGCCCATATTCTCAATAGATGAGATAGATCAAACCACCCATGCAGTGCTCACGTTGAGGAGATTATGAGATAGACAACCATCTATCAGTTAGTAGATGACAACTATTAACAGGCTTTGCTTTCATTATAAGAAATAGAATGTAGAGTTCTTCATGAAAGATTATGCCCTTCTTTGATTTTGTGAATAGGACATTGACGATAATCTTGTGCATAATTCTCCATAGACCAAAATGCACAACTAAAGATTTTGAGGCTCTAGATTTGTAGAAACACTTTCTTGTCATTTTACTCTGATCGGTACTAGCGTTAGAATAAGATTCATCATTGTCTAACAACACACTACTAGCCTTTGGGGCCACACCGTCTGATGAGAAAAAGGTTATTTTCAATACCATCTCAGTAATGACTGAGTCAACATTGTTGATATGGACTTTCATCTATCTGTGTCCACTTTAAGATCCTCAACTTGTTTGATGGAGACTTCATGGATGGAATACATAAACTTCATTGTCTCTTCCACCATAGGATCTTGTGTTGGCTAAGCATAAGTGTGCCATGTTTTAGTTTGTAAGCTGAGCAGATGTGCACTTCCAGATCCCAATTTCTTCAACAGTGGATTTGTAGGAGAAGCCGGTGGGATTGAAGGTGAGGGTCTTCATTGATTTTATTCTTCCAAGTGCTCATTGTTACGAGGGCAGTAGGTCCCCAAGTATGGAATCTCAAATTGTGTTCCTTGGGGTGTGTCTATTTTGGATTTAGAGGCACACACATTTTTTCTATCCTCAATTGTTGATGACTTAAGATGTGTGTGCTTCTCTCCTCTTCTGTGTGCAATGTAAGTTGCAATTGTCTCACGTTCAATGCGGGCCAATATTGTATCAGAATATCATGAAGAATTAGTATCTCAAGATTAAAGATGAGAAAGAAAGGTTTTCGAGCTATTCAGTTGATAGGGTCCTCGACCTCTAAGATTTCAGTAAACCACTATAAAGGACAAGAATAGATGACAATGGAAAATGATATATCTTTTTTAGGTGTTAGATCAATGGGCGGTTGATAGAATTACTGGGGAATACATCAATGATGTTCAAAAGAAAAGTGGTCAACTAGGTTACATTGATGAGGTCTGAATACCTATTGAAATAATACTAGCTTGTCAATGCCATCGATCTACACTTGGATCTATTGATCGACGAGGTTGATAAACATCAAGGTTATTAGACATCGTCAGAAAGAAGGTTGATGGGTAAGGATGAAAAGAGGCAGTGTTTCACTATAAACATGGTGTCGTGAAATAAAAGTTACAACAAGGTGTGCTATTTATAGGCAAGGGGTGAGAGTTAGTGGGAAAATAAGGTAAACAGGTTTGGAATCTGAGACCATTGAGCTTGTCCATCAATGGAAAGATCGATGGAAACAAGTCGATCGGCCAAGGTTTATGTCTGTGTCAACAACTCATCGATGGGAGAACATTTTGTCGCATGTGTCTACAGTTGGAGGTTGATGGGTGAAAATGTTGACATCTTATCAAGGTTGATATGAGTGGACATAGAGTTTTGGTTGATGGATCCTTATGAAGGGACCATTGACAAATCATCAATTTTTAAAAATAGATGTACTTCCTATCGACAAAACATTTTAAAAGGGAAATTTATCAAAGAAAGTGACAAAACAAAACAAAGGATAAAAGCAAAAGAGACATTGTTGGATTGCCTCCCAAATCACACTTTGTTTAAAGTCATTTAGCTTGACTACATAATTGTCTTTTACTCTATGTTTGGTGCCTCCGACAGATCCATGTCCGCCTTCTTGGTGATAAATTCATCTTCATATTAGTGCTTCAAATAATGTCTATTGACTAAAAAGGTTCCAAATTTCCCGCTATGGATATCATCTTTCTAGAGGGATAGATGGTGATAACATTAAATGGGCCTGGACAATGACAACATAGCTTTCCAAGAAATAGTTGGAGTGCTGGGTTGAACAAAAGAACCTTGTCTTCTTCAGAAATATCCTTTCTCTTGATGTGGGAATGATGCTAGATATTAGTGTCTTCTTTGAATATCTTAGTGTTTTCATAGGCATGTAGTCACAGTTCTTCTAACTCCTACAATTGTGGAAAGCATTATCCCTCATGAGGTTAGAAACCATATTTACACTTTTACTTTCCCAATAGGCTTTATGCTCTAGTTTCATAGGAATATGGCATGATTTACTATATATGAGGTGATAAGGGATGTTACCAATTAGAGTCTTGTAAATGGTTGGATATGCCCACAGAGAATCCATCAAGTTTAAAAGACCAATACTCTATATATTTTCCCAATGTTTTGTCAAGAATATGCTTTCTTTGTCTGTTTGAGACATCTACCTGATTAAAGGTTTGGTGATGATATGGAGTACATATCTTATGTTTTATGCCTTATCTTTTCTCCAGTGCATCAAATTGTTTTTCAATAAAATGAAACCCACAGTCACTTATGACTGTCCTACAAACTTTGAATCACGAGAAGATGATTTTTGAAAAGAAACATGACTGTCTTGGAGTGACAGTTTGGAAAAAGCACCCCCTCCACCCCCATTGAAACATAATCTACTGTGACCAATATATTTGTTCATAAAGAAAGGGGAATAGTCCCATAAAATCTATTCTCCAGACATTGAAAATTCCAACTTCAATTCAATTGGCAAGAGGCATTTATTTCCTTTTGGTGTTGTCCTAGTTCACTAACATATATCACATTGCCAAAGATAGGTGTTAGAATCTTTGAAAATATTTGTCCAATAAAAACCAAAAATTCCGTCCCCAAATGCCCCCCGCCAATAAGGAGCAACATGACATTTCTTCACAATAGAATGAGCTTCTTCATTTAAAACACATCAACGATGGATCCTCACATTTTCTGAACAAGAGAGGGTCATCCCAATAGTAGTTTTTTTCAAATTAGAGAAGAAATTTTTTTGGTTATATGTCATTTAAGGTGGTATCTTTTGGCATGCTAGATAGTTGTGAAAATCTGTGTACCATGATGATACTGTGTCAATTGTGCAAATGGCTAGAATTGAATCATCATCATAAGATTCATTCACGGGGAGGGGATTGTCCATGTATATGGGAAAGATGATTTGCATCCATATTTTGGACCCCTTTTGTCGATCATTTCATGATCAAATTTTTGTAGCAAGAGAGATCATCTTAGAAGATGAGGTTTAGTATATTTCTTCTGCATCAAATATTTGACTACTCCATGATTAGTTTAGACTATGTCTTTACCACCCAATAAATATGACCTAAACTTTTCAAAAGAATAAATCATTGCAAGCATTTCATTTTCTATGGCAGTATAGTTAATTTGTGCCTCTCAATAGTTTTGATGGCCTGATAGATCACATGATGTTTCTTATCCTTCTTTTGCCCTAGGACAACCCCAATGGCATAGTCACTAGCATCACACATGAGCTCAATAGGGAGGTCCCAATATGGGGCTTGCACAATTGGTGCAGAGGTTAAATTATCTTTCAGGGTATTGAAGGGTTTAAGACATTCTTCATTGAAGATAAAAAGGCATGCCTTTTACAAGGAGTCTAGATAAGGGTTTTGAAATTTTTTGACGGTAATTGATAAAGAAGACATAATACCCATCATGACCTAGAAAACTTTAGACGGATGAGACAAAATAGGGTGGGGAAAGCTTGGAGATAGCATCAATCTTGCTTTTGTCACTTCAATACCAGCCTCAGACACCTTGTGTCTGATCATAATTCCTTCTCCAACCATAAAATGGCATTTCTCTAAATTTAGGATGAGTTGTTTTTGTTCACACCATTGGAGAACAAGAGATAAGTTTTTTAGATAATACTCAAATTATGACCCATATACAGAAAAGCCATCCATGAATACTTCTATGATCTCCATGATGAAAATAGAAAATATAGCTGTCATTCATCATTGGAAGGTGGCCAGAGCATTATAGAGGCCAAAAGGCACATGCCGAGAGCGTATGATCCATAAAGACAAGTAAAAGTAGTTATCTCTTAATCATTAGGATGAATTAGCACTTCACTATCTGTCCAAATAATATAAATGGGAGTGATGTTCCAATATTTCTAGGACTTGATCGATAAAAGGAAGGGGGAAATGGTCTTTATGGTCTTTTCTTATTGTGGAATTTAGCAATCTATAATCTATGTACATTCACCCACCAGTCACTATGCGAGAGTCTAGTTCCTTGTCATCACCTCCTTTTACTATTTGAATGCCCCCTTTATTTGCCACAACATGCACTGGTCTGACCCCGTCACTGTCACTTATGACATATATGATTCCAGTGTAAGAGATTAATAACTTCTTTGTACACAACCTTGCACATCTTATCATTTAACTTTCTTTGACATTGAACATGTGGTTTAGTATAGTCTTCCAAGTTGATTCGATGCATGCATAAGGTAGGGCTAAGTTCCTTGATGTCATCTATATAGTAACCAAGTGTTTTTCGCTAAAGTTTAAGTTCAATCATGAGTTGTTTTTGTTTATAAGAAGATAATTGAGTATTTATAATCATAGTATTTCTCTTCTCATCATATATGAATTTGTAATTCAAAGCCTCAGTAAGAGGTTTTAAGTTAGGTACAAGCTTTGGTGTAGAAATGTCTTTTGGTTATCTCTGAAGAGAGATGTACTTAGCGATTTCAATTGAGTCTTGTTGATGAGCTTCTTCTTCTTCTATAGCTACTAGTTAATCTAGTATTTCTTCAAGTCCTTTCTTGTGGTGTCACGGAACCGGAATCCTAGTCCCATGAACCAAATGGATATCAAAGGCAAAATGCAAAAACGTAAAGCTTAGCACACATGAACATATAAAAAGATAAAGGTACCAACATAATCTTAACAATCAACAAGATATATTAAGCAACATTTTTATATTACACGATTTGAATTTCATGTTCAAGAGTCACTTTGTACAAGTCTACTCATGTATACTATATATGGATCTTACAATAAGTACACCTAACATAGCTCACCAAACCCATCATCTTTCTAGTAATCTCTGAACCTAAAAACAACATACGAGAAAAGGGTCAACACACGAGGTGCTGAGTACGGGGTAGAAAGATACATATATGTATAAGCTTTGCATAATTTGAAAAGATTTCAAGATGGAACGAACAATAATAAACATGTTAATTGTTTAACAAAATGCAAAACCGTGTTTTATGTCATTTCACTCAATTATATCAACAATATCAAGCATGTTTAAGGCCTTTGACCATCTTCCCGTCAGAAGGGTCTGTAAGGGTTACAAAATTAGCTAACCCTTTTATATAAGAGGGACCTCAAGGCCATAGCCAAGAGCTAACCTTTTATCAACAATATTATAATGGAGTTTTGTATATATATGTGTTCAAGTTATAAAACCGATGAGGAAAACATCGAGTAAGACATAGAAATACTACATGGCAATATTGGGCAAGTAAACAAACAAGCATACAATACATATCATTTCAAACAAGAAGGCTAGTCATATAAATAGATATGGCCCGTGTTTGATTCAGATATTTCATAACCTAACATATCCTTCACCATCTAGCCACATGCCAAACCTAATTTACAATGAGATTATATGTATACACTAGATTCTCATCATTAACCCCAATTAGATTCATTTTAGGGTGTTGGCCAAGTTGGTTTCAAGGTTGGTTATTAGTACATTAGATGATCTCATATTGATCTAGGGTCCATCATAAGAGTGTGGTTCAAGTTTTATATCCCTTTGAGGTTTTATGTGGACATGACAAGATTTAGGACACTTATACTCAAATTAGGCCACAAGACTTATAATAGAGTAACCAAGGTCAAAGATCATCAATTTAAGGGGTTCGAGCATAGGAGTTGATTTAGATCAGCAAGAAAAGAACATAAGAACACATTCAAAGTAAGGTGATGTCCACTAGAGTCTAGGCATCAAACCACCAACATGGGGTACCAACATTCAATCATACATGCAATAAGGGCCACATAAGACAACCATTTAGAAAAATATCTTGGGAATGAAGTTAGAACCATAGCGAAACATAAGTTACTAATTTTCAAGGCTAGGGTGAGACTATATGTCATTTCAAAACAAGATTATCAATATAGGCCCAACTCCATCACTAATGTGTCAAATAAGTCACATATGGGTATTATGGGTTAATTAAGAGCAATTAGGGTGATTAGGGATCCCATGAAGTTCAAAGGTGCATCAAATTTAGTGATTTGATGAGCAAGGGGGTATAAGTGTACTAAAGATTCAAGATTTATTGTAAAGATGCATTATATTGGTAAACATGGTCAAAGATCCTACTTTTAGCAAAATAGGAGAACAAACGAAGGAATTAAATTCTGAAACCTAGTCCCCGTTGTAGATCTCATTGAGGTGATGAATTTGATATATAGGTTTTTTAGATTTGGCCAAGGGAGTTGAGAGTTGTCATTTTTCTAAAATTTTATATTCAAACTACATGGTTTGACATTGGGTGTTACCTTCGATTCACTGACCGATCTGGGCCATTGGCCCGAGACCCGACTCATGCTCCCTGGCCATTGATCGCAGGACCATTGGTCCTCTCTTGGATCGTGCGACTAAAGTCCAGATGATCTGGGCCATCATTGTCATTCACCCTCCATCCGAAGGCCACTAGCGCTCCTGCCTGTCTGTACCCTGTTCATGCTTCACATGATCCCTCTATTCCAGGATCAGAATAGATCCAGAATAGGGGAGCTCCACCCCACGTCGCAACAACACCTGTAGCTATCTTGAAACAAGGTGGCGACGCTTGGATGGGTCACCATGGACGTCTAGCAGCTTCCCGATCCTCACCCCCGACCTGGAGAGGGTGAGACCCCCCTTCTACCATGGATAGCTCTGAAGGCAAGAAGGGATGATAGGGAAGCCACCATAGCACAGGAGAAAGGGAAATGAAGAACAAAGGAGAAGGGAAAGGGAGCAAATATAGGAGGGGGACTTATATGCGAGGGTTTTTATAGGGCTTTGGGGCTAGGTTTAGGGTTTATTTAGGCCAAGCTTGGCCATGGAGGTGACCACCACAAGGGGAAAAGAAGGTTTAGGAAAACCCCTCGATTCGGTGCAAAATCATATGTATATAATGCAGATCTCAAAAATGGACTCAAAGGCACTTAAATCGTGCAAAAAGGTCAAGAATCAGGTGAGATCCGGTTGCTCGGGCTCCCCTACCCGGTGGGCATGGTAGCAGGACAATCCAAGGTAGAGGACGACCATGCAGTCATCAGATCAAGATCTAAGGGTGCGTGAGCCAATTCCTCACCCCGGGTCAGCATCCGCACGAGCCATTTAGGGCAGAAAAACGGCCCAACAAGGAAAGAAAGGGCTAAAAGTGAGTACCACTTCAAAAATTCATAACCAAGTGTAGGAAGGTCCAAATGACTTCAAATTTGGACCAGAGCTTCATGATGGAGTCTAGACCAACTGTGAAAAATATCAAATCAAAATAATCACATATGATTAATAATTTAATAAAAGGGTTCAAGGGTGTAACAACATTAAGATTTCATGCATATATGTGTATCATATTGACTCAAAATATGGAATCTTTGACTTTGGTGGGAATTATAGAGTTATGAATTCATAAGAGACATAAATAGTTAGGACTTCAAGTAATAACAATAATTATGCACAAATAGGAGAAAATCCACTTTGTCACATGTGGTCTAGAAAATTAAAATCTATGTGTTCATTACCAATCCTTATGTAGGGGTGTCAAAAAATCGATTTCATGTTTGTTTTGGGTCCGACAACAACCGGGTTGAACATATTAGCCCAACCCATAACCAACCCGAAACCAAAATTTTCATAAGGTGGAATGTCTGAAAACAAACCCGAGTTCATAATGTGAAACTCAAAACCAAATTTGGTTATATAATTTATTACTACGCATGATATGTAGTAATTTTTACATGATACAAACTTGATTTTTCTAAATTTTTAAACCCAAATTCAATCTGGGTTGAACAAATCACTACCCAGAACCGATCCAATTCGAATTCAGACATCAATATTTAAACCTGAAACTGACCCAGATTGATAAAATCCAAAACCAAACCTGAAGTTTTCTGGGTCAGACGGAATCGGGTTCATGGGTTCGGACAAAATCTGACAACCCTACCCTTATGGTGATTAATCCATCCACAATATTCAATGCAAGAGATGTAGAGAGGAAGAGTCGTAAGAAGATCATTGGGAGCATATGACCTTCAACTATGTTAATGATGAGAATATCACAAGGGATGAAGAAATTTCCAATTCAGATGGGGATATCTTTGACAACACCAATAAGCTTGGTGAAAGTATTATCAGCCAATTGGATTCTCATATTTGGAAGAATAATGTCACTAATACCCAGACTGATAGATAAGATAGCTAGCTTCCAAATCAGTCAAGCCATATCTTGATGAAGCACCTCCTACGAGAAAGGGTGTTGTGAAAGATCTAGGGTCTTTCTTCTTGGTTGGCATAGTGTACTGGAAAAAGGTTGTTGCCATCCTTCCCATTCGTACTATTTGTAGTTCTCCTCTTTTTCTCTTCTTGCTAATAAAATCCATAAAGAACTTGGCGTAAGTAGGATTTTCATCGGTTACATCCAGAAGTAGGATATACACATGTATCTTCTTGATGGTGTGTCTTTTGATCTCAAGTTGGTATTTAATGATGCAATGAGGAAAATGTGCTTTTGATGGAATTTTAGATGCTTTGATGGACGAAATAGGTTTAGTTATCCCTCAGGATTTGCTAGACGTGAGAACTTCTCTTTCAACATTTTCTTCACCTAGTGGTACAATAGCTTGTGGTACATCAAAATTGATTCCAGATCAAAGTGTTGTCATTCTTTCACTTTCACACTTTGGATTTTATTTAGTACTCAAAGGAAGATACCCACCTGGGTTTTTGATTGATGCTACTACAGAGGCAAGTTGTTATTCTATCATTTTGTTATGCTATTGTAGGTCACCAGTTTTGGTATTCATGTTCCCTAATTGTGCTTGCATGGTCAGGCTGGTATTACTCACCATACATTCTTCCAATCTTTTTGTGAGGGAATGTAACTCGTTTATGAATTTCTTATGTTGTTGGAACAAACTTCCCTTTGGTTTCCCTTTGAAACTACCTTGTTTTTGTGAGGGTTTATTTTGGTGAAACTCAAGAGGACTTATCTTCCAATATGTTGTCCACTACCTATTGATTTTGGAAGTTAAGTTAGTTGTAAAGAGTTTTCTACAGTAGAAATATTCCATAGGAAAAACATGGGTAGTCAGGTCTTTAAATTTATATAAGACGCATTCTCCACAGAGGTCATCTGATGATCTTCTTACTTGTGGGTATAGATGTAATGGCCTACGTTGTGGCCGCCTTCCCCACAAGTGAAACATTTTACTACTACCTCAACATGGTATGTACAATTTGCTACTTTTAAGTGTTGCACATCAGTTGCCATTCCGTCCAGTTCATTGCTTAAACATTCAAACAATCTTGACTTAGAACAAGTATTTGTTGCAGATCCAGTTGTGTTGGAACCATTTTCATAGTCCCTTCCCTCTTCTAGTGCAACCATATTGTTAATGATCTCTTTTGTAGTTTCAACATCATGTTTTATGAAATCACTTCTTGCTTCTGCACTAAGAGATGTCCTTTCTATTGAAGTAAGCCTTCATAAAATGTGGTTATTAGAAAACCTTCATCATAACCATGATGTGGACAATCTTGCATATATTCTTTATATCTTGCCCAAGCCTCATGCAAGTTCTCAATTCACTACTTTTAAAAGTAGGTGATTTTGTGCTTGCATCTAAGAGTCTTCTCACTAGGAAAGAATTCGTTCATAAAAGCTTCAGATAATTGTGGCCAGGTGGTGATTCCTGTATGAGACAGGTACCAGTCCGGGGCCTTGTCTTTTAGGGATAAATGGAAACCATTCATGTATATGACGTAATATGGGCCCCTATGTATCTTAAGGGTGTCATAAAGGTTTTTTAAGCTCTATGTAATGGTACAGATTTGCCAAAAGTTTGATGTTGAGGAAGCTATGTTTCAACTCAAAGCTTTCCATAGGTATGCGACGTATGAAAAAGGCTCTCTTTTATCATTGACACATGTTGTAGCCAAAGAACGGAGGGAAGGACTATTTTTTGGGGCTCCACCTGTAGGTGGTGGAGCAACCATTGGATCGTCAAAAAGGAAGTCTAGGTCTACAAATCCACCAAGAATCTCCAATTTAAAAAAAAGAAGCTGGGATGCTTGAAAGGACATTAAACAAACCAAAATGTAAGACTGGAAATATAAATGATATTGAAAGGTAGACATAAAATAAAAATGATGCAATTAAATTTGTTGCCAAAATTAACAAAATGGACTAATTATAAGTAGATCCCAAGTTCTTAGAGGTTATTCACTGTTGTGTCCCCATTAAAGGTGCCAAAAGTTGATTGGTTTTTTTGTGGGTCAATAGTGTAAACATGATTGTTCATTTAATGATATCAAACTTTAAATTTATACCCGACATCAATAGGCATCTACAACTCAATACAGAGTCTATTGTAGTATGGGGTTGAATATAAGTACAAGAAGAACAATAGAATAAGAATGGGAGATCTTAGATTATATTAGTCAAATCAAAGAGGTGAATCTTTTGCCCCGATCAAGGAATCAATTAATATAATTAAATTTGTAAATGTATATTATCAAAAATGAAAAAAAAATAAAGATATTGGGAAAAGACAAATAAGGAAATTTTGATTGGGCTTCACCAATCAGACCATCCTCAACTATGCAAGACCTTCTCTTCTAGTTTATATATATATTGTTTATATATATATATATATATATATATATATATATATATATATATATATATATATATATATATATAAAACATGTTTTTCAAACAACAATAGAAGATACCCACTCCTTCTCTCGAGATACAAGTAGCTTTTTATCTGGAGGTATCTCTCTCTCGAGATGATAACCAAAAGATCAATAATAGTCATATGATTTTTGTTATAGTAACTCCTCACTCTCGTGTCTCATTGCTAATCTATAATCCATATCTAAATGAAATCATTCATTCAAATAAATCCATATCAAACATCACAAGAAGGTAGATAAGCAACATGTGACACATTAAAACAAGAGTATAGAAACAAAGCAGTAAGAATATATGTATTAAATAGAAGATAGAAAGGTTACATGGTTGGGAGGGACTGACGGATACTCCCAACCCAAGTTATGAGTCTAGCCACTCATGTCACATATAAGAAACAAATTTCATCTTGAGCAAGCCATGATAAAAAAAGAGAAGCAGGAAATGGATACAAGGGTAGAGGATATGATCGATCTATCCACCTTTCTTCTGAATCTAATGAGGAGTTTGATGGATAGTGGTCAATGGATAGAGGTCAATGGCCTCCTTTCTTCCGTGCAATCATGACTCAAAGCAAGCCAATACATTGATATGTCAATAAAAATAGACGAGCATCAATTCTAAAGGTAAATGACACTAGAAGTCAATGAGACTAGTCTTGGGTTCTGAATTTCACCACAACATTTTGACTTGTTGACTCCAAAATTCAAGATTCCTTGAAGAGATGACTTGAGGGCCTATCTATAAGATTTGAGATGTGCTTTGTTGATCTTGGATTGGTCCACATGGCATGGACTCTTCATCTTCCTACTGTTGACCTTGATGGTGGATGAGTCTTTGATTGACCAGGTCTTCATCAATCTTAGGGGCCTTAAATTTTTGCATGACCAACAGGGTAATATGTTGCATGAAGGTCGAAAACTGATCTATCGACATGGAGGTACACAACTAATCTATCAATGTGAATGTCAACAACTAAGTTTGATGGCTTTGAACTTGATGAGACTTTTTCGATCTCTTTCGATTGACCTTACAACCATCATTCTTTGTGTTTGATGGTCAGGTGCTCAATGAGTGAATCAATCAATCTTCAAAGGAAGGATGAAATATCGACCTCACGGGTAAATGAGTTGCAAGAACTTGCTGAGATTAACATTTAATGAATAATCATTTTGGGAGGACGACAGTTAGGCCATAAATTTGGATGATTATTAGACAAATTCTACATTTTGCAAAAATTTAGTTAACACTAAGGAATTGGTATGTTACAAACAAAAAATGAATGGAATTGGAAATCCAAACATTGAATCAAATGATATCGTTCATGAAAAAGTCATAAAAAGTGCATGAAAATTGATGTTATCAGCGGCACCGACCCTCTATCTATATCATAGAACTTACACAAGTAGGAATCCATGGAATAGCATGTGAAGGACACTATATGTTCATCGAATGGGTTCAAACACCAATTTATGGCTTTAACATAGTGTAGGTACGACCTAGATATGTTAGTACCACTAAATTGGGTGATTCATTGGTCGACACCATCAACATTTGAGAATTCTTAGTACCAACAATGGATACAAAGGGTTTACATATAGGTAATAATTTCGGTATCATTGGCTATCAAGTTGGTGGAACCCACTTATTACGAACATCGTGCTTCTCATCTATATAAAGAGGGGTGATTCCTTTATCTTAGCCACACTAAAGAAACAAATTCTCTACAAATACTCCACATGCAACTCCAAGCAAGCATCCTGGATGACCAGGGTGAGTGGCTACATTGAGTTCCATCTTTCTTTCTATGTATCTTCTCCTTTGAAAAAAGCACCCCACCATTAGGGATCCTCCTCCACCAATGAAGCTCATAAACTCATCACAAAAACAACACACATCCAAAACTATGATGACCAAAAGTACTTCTACTCTAAGCATTAGAAGCATGCATTAGAGGCCACAAGGTACAATGACCAACCCTTTACCAGTTGGATTGAATTCATCAACACTTTGTAGAAGGTGTGTTCTTGGCAAAATGATGACCGATCAACCCTTGTTTGGTGATTGGCTGACATATGATGAAATCACCCTTAAGTTTTTCTCATCTTTAATGGTTTGCTTCATGGATTGGCACACTGATAGGGTGGAGTGGGATGTCAGCAAGGTTATGTTCCATCCCTACAACACCTCCTACCACCTCATGTTGATAGATTTCAATTCCATCTATGAATGAGCTACTCTCAGCTAGATGTAAAACCCACACAACTTCAACCATAGATATACATGTAACAATGTGATTTTCCATCCTACCAAATGCCAAGATAAATTGGCATCTCTCCTACATCAGTGGTATCAAGCACCTCTTCACTTAACCTCTTCATCATAATCACACAATCAAATTTCTCTCCAAGTCCACACAAGGTAGGTAAAGGTTTAGTTCACCAACCTTTATGTGCTCTAGGCTTTTCGCTCCTTCTTGGCCCATTCTTACCAAGTGGCCAAGAGTGAGAAGTTTAAGCTACCCATTCACTTTATAGGTCTTGTTACCCACATGCTTATATATTTGGTTGTGTTGGTTATATGGCCTGAGAGCCAATTACATGATTATTATAATGGCACATTTTGTAACTGATTTGGTTATTAATAAATCGAATATCAATTATTACGTTTTCTTCAATACAAATGATAAATACACATACTAGTTAGCTAAGAATGTAACTTAATAGTTGACCAAAAAAAAGAATATAACTTAATGAAACATGATTTTAGGTCCAGTACAAAAAATGAGATCATGTGTTTGTTAAGCTTATTCATTTTTTCTAAATCAGTTGTCAAATACTATTGTTAACACTAGGATGAAAATAATAGATTATGACCACTTTGTGTGTTTATTGATGACTATGCCTCATTATACATGATATTGGATACCAAATCTAAGACATAGGTACTTGTTCTGAAAAGGTGTACTAGATAGACCCACCTTGAGTGTGATACATGGAAGCCATTAATGGCGGTCAAAATC
This sequence comes from Alisma plantago-aquatica, assembly GCA_963693085.1. Lineage (NCBI taxonomy): Eukaryota > Viridiplantae > Streptophyta > Magnoliopsida > Alismatales > Alismataceae > Alisma > Alisma plantago-aquatica. Next base: position 1,161,386,565 of record OY856409.1, read on the forward strand.
ATACCTTAGTGTGATAGTGGTAATTGTTGTCCTTAGACCTATAGTCACTACAATGATCACATGATGTTTAGTGTACTTTAACATTACTCAATGCGACCATGAATAAGGGTTGCTATACAACTAGTACTTAGGTGCATTGTGACACATGTGGGATACTATGAGTGACGTAAATTGAATTTGTCCCTCCCAAAAAAGTGATATTCTGATCATTTGATGTCTGATACTATGAAATGCATGGAAATGCTCATTTGAGTCAATATATGACAATGAGCTCATGTGTTGCTCAAACAGACTACTCTAAATCGATAAAGAATGAATGAAAATTAAGAGGATGGCGTTTCCATGCCTTCAATTTGGATATCAGAGACAAAGGGATTATACAATCCATGTAACACTGCTCATGATGTTAGCTTAAAGTTGATATCCAACTTCTATGATTACTTGGATAGCAAGGAAGTCTTTCTAGATAATAATCATTTCTTGTGAAGTCGTAATTTGATTATGGACATCAATACCAATGTAATGAGGAGCCTATAGGATCACATGTATAGGATGCAATGGAGTTGGAATATAATTGTGGACATGATAGGTTATGTTCCAAGTTACATTGATTACAAAAATGTTTAGGGAATCAACTACAACAACAATGGAATAAAATGTTGAGGGAGTGGTAGCTCGGTGGAGAAGGAATGGGCTCCCTAAAGTAGGGACCCAAGTTTGAATACCCAGTTGTTCAATTTCACTGATCCTTGGTACCATTATGTTGCTTGACCTATGCATGAGTTTACCTTGCTAACACTGATGTAAGGGTAATTGGGGGAAGTCGGGGGTTTACAGTGTTAGGGGGGCCACAATCGTGGCCTATTTTCAGTGGTTGTCCAACACCATCAAAAAAGATATTGGAGTAAAATACGAGACAATTAGTTTAAAGGTTTAAGCCATTGATTGGATTTAAATTATTGACTTATATGATAAGTCTACAAGATAACTCCCAAGAGACTGGTTGGAATTTCCAATTGGGTGACTAAAAATTAGTCAATCAAATAATGTGATTAATTGAATTTTTAATTAATGGCATGATTTAGAATATTCTAAGTACCTATTTGGCTGTCCACTAGTGGGTTTCTTTGAATGCATCCTCTGCCTCTTCATTTTCTAAGGTTTTAGAAACTCTACTTCTTTACCTCTCCTATATAAATGGGCATGGTTGCCAAATCATGGATACACTTTGTATTATGTGAGAACCCTAGAAGATATTACCCATAAGAAAGAGGGAAGGAGAGTGCAAAACTATCTCATTGCTAATGAAAGGTTACTCCTTCCCTGTCGGTTCAAGCAGTGTGACGAGGAGTTCTAGTCCATCTGTGAAGACAACATAGATACACAGGCGTCGTGTGAATGCATTTGGGGGATGTCTTCGAGTACCATTTCTGCACCACTACATGCAAAGCGCACCATAGTCTAAGGAAGTATTTAGACATACTTCATGACAAGGTTTACCTGGCACACCTACTTAATTTTTGAATAGATCATTATTGATGAGATCTGCTTGTAGGAAATGTAGAGATTTGTGTTGTCTTTTTAGTGTTTTATACCTCTATCATTTCTAATAGGTTGGACATTTCCTATTTCCAACCCCTTGATCTAGAAGGATATGTGGAACTCAAACATTACTGAATTGTTATTTCAACAAGCATTGCAGGAGGATCTACTCCATAGAAAATATGGGATTTGGGCACTCCTTGACCTAGTCTTTGAACTTTGTTATGTTAACGACCTCCATTAGCCATCTAAAGATGAGATGAAAATGCAGATGAAGTTTCTATAGAGTAAGACGTGGAGGCCATAGAATAAGAAGCTAGGACCAGAAATGTTGTTAAGGAAACCTCATCATATTTCACATCATCAAGGTGTGTCTTCTATGACTTCTACATATCCATCACAAGAGAGTCCCTATTATTTTGAAGGAACATACATCATGCTCAATCCAGTCTAGAGGGACAACATTATCAACATGCATCTATCTCTCAATTCTCTGAATACCAAGAGTTATTATTCCAAAACTAAGATTAGGCCTTCACTCATCAATATGTAGCTTTCAACAATGAGTGTCTGCTTCTCAAGAACTAGGAGCACATCCACACCCTTTTGAAGAGTGTGGAGCATTACTCTCAGCCACTCTTTATCATTATTTTAACCAATGGAATTATGAAATTTCCCACAACCAACACCATAGCATGCCTACCCACCAAACCATACTAGAACATTGTATCCACCAGATCCAGACCCTCCACCAAGCACCTTCTTCTTTACTGATGCATGAGATATGGTACACATGTTCCGCCTTTGAGTTGATTTTTTACATTGAGGACATTGTCAAATTCAAGCTGGGGGCGTAAAGAACATATTTTCTACCTTGGAACTTTAGTTATCTTACTATTTTCATGTTTTATTTCTTAACTTTTGTGCTTTTCTTCATTTTACTTCACATATATCTAACACAATTGCTGATGTAAAATTTTAGTTTTAGTTAATACTTGTCATAGTTTTGACTTGGTATCCATTCCTTCAAGGAGTAAAAATCTATATTCTAAAATCTTGTAATCTCTAAGCTAATTTTGCATTGTTTTAGAATACACTCACATGAGGAATTGTTCGGTGTAGTCAGGTCGGTGACTTACTTAATCAATGATATTCCTAATTTAAACCTTGTGTTACAATAATAATGTTTGAGTCTAAAACAACAAGACAATAATGTGAGCTCTCATGTAAATTTCAGAAAATTACTCTATGGTTACCATCTTATACAAGTTAATAGGAGAAGTACATATCATGGTTGAAAGGTATTATCTATAAGTCAGGTAATATTATCTACCTTCATTCATCTTCATTAAACAACATAGAATAGACGAGTTTAATCCAAATGAATTTCTTCTTGTTTCATTACATGGAATGTTAAAATTCATATAGCTGGTTCATTTATTTCTCATTGAAAAATAAAAACTATGCATATCATTTTATTGAACATCTTAGACTTGCATAACAAATCCTCATTATATTAATTTTTATTAAGTATTTTGCATAAATTTGTATCTGTATTATACACTTTTGTTTCCCTTACATGAAAGAGAGAAATTACATATCGTTATTCATGCTTCAAAATTAAAAGTCCAATCATAGATTTAAGTATTCATATAAGCGAAGCGTAGAGAAAAATCGTGTTCTCAGGCAGTAAAACAAATAAAATAGGATAAAAGATGGAAAAGGATTTTTCAAATTCAATGGCTTATATCTCTAGTTTATATAGAAGGAGATTGTCAAATAATTTATCTGCAAAAAAATTCCACCTATACTTATCATTTGAATGAGAAACCCATTGCATCAATCATACTAATAAAAAGAAATAAACAATAGAAGGCATACATTTTTAATTATGTCCATAATTTAAGAACATCATATTATATTCATTGTATAAATGATTTAGATTGTTCTTGTGAATATAATATTCAATCCACCTTGATTCCTTCCATTTCTTTGTAAGATAGGCCACCACCATGATATTTCACTCACCCATGTTTATTAGTGAAATTTCTTTCATATAGAATATATGTTGTGATCAAAGCAACATAGATAGGTCTATCACATGGAGCACCAAGCATGTGTCTTATTGACCATGAAGTTTTTCCTACTTTAAGCTAATTGTGTTTTCATTGATTTTTCTTTGACATGTGTTATGAGCATTATTGATAACTAGAGAGTAGTTACTTTTGTTGTTGGTGGTAAGGAGCGGTTTGGTACAAACTAATGATAGGGTGGTTAGAAATATTAAGTTCATTCATCTTGTCTTCTTGCTGACTTTTTCATACCAATCCAATGGTAGTGCTGCTCGAGGAAAAGAAATATTCAAGCTTGACAGTTTTTGGCTCACAAAAAATTGTCTTCATTTGATAGACTATTTTATGAATTTTCATGATATTTTTTTCTCATCATGTTTTTCAAAACTAACTTGTGAGACTCTTTTGCATCAATTTAACATATTTCCATGATTTTTGCACAAAATAATCATTTTATATCCCAATCTAATAAAAGTTCTTTGTACTTTTGAGATTTTGGATATTCCAGCACATTGGTACCACCTACATGCATCTCAGTACCACTACATCAACAATTGGAACATCTAGAGCAATGTCGAGACACTGACACCAATATTGGTTCCACCAAGAGGGCATGCCAAAAATAAAAATATCAACTCGCTGCCATTGATACCCCTGTTGGTGGTACCCACACACTTCTGGTTGCATAAGCGATTAGAGGAGTTAGTGCCAATGACTATGTCAGATCCATCGGCTATGTTAGTGCCATTGATATAAAATTATGGTTGATATCTAATCTATAGTTGAGGATCCAAATCTTTCCTTTATGACTGAGGGTTCAATAAACCCAAGTCCTGATGTTTGTAAATAACACATCAGGTAAACATGGAGAATAGATATTTTTTGCACCTTCAAGGAGAGATTTAGAGGCCCAAACATCATTCATGCATTTCCATATTTAGAGGGGATCATCATTATTCATTGTTCCTCGATTCCTTATAATTATTTTCATATTTTCTTTCTCCCCTAAATTGTACTTTGATACCAACATGTGGGGCCGATCTCCACTTCTCTAGAAACTTTCTTTGTTGGAATTTAAATTTATTTGTTTGGAAATTTAATGATAGTATGTTTTATTGTGCCAGGTTCATGACTAATTACCTTGTCATTTCTTCAGATGTGTTTTCACTTAAAAAGAGGGTTTAAGTATGGGGGAAAATATCATCAACACAATTAATAACATATTGTGAAAGTATGCTAAAAATGTGAGGTTTAATATCGTGAAAGAGATTGTTAACCAGTTAGTCTTTTACTTGAATATTGCAAAACTAGAATTATTTAGTTTTTTAGTTGAACATTACAAAACCAGATTTTTTACACAATTAAATATTGTATTTCACTACAAAAGTAGATGATGCCAATTACATATCCCTAATTCATTAAAAAATGATATTGTGTTTGTGGATATATTGAACCATGTGTAAGTTGAACTGTGAGGAAACCGATCATCCTAGAGAATCCATCTAATTGATTTCACAACAACTTTCTTTATATTGATTAATTCTAGTTTACTTTTTTTGTTCAGCAATCAATCAACTTGATTTGTTCCATAGACCTAGATTATTTAATCTTTGTTAGTAGCAGTGTCTAGCCTCTATTTTTTAGAGTTCAACACATCAAACTCAAATTATGGTATTACTTTTATAGGTACACTTGCATTTTACACTATGGTTAAAACATGTCAATCAGACACAACATTCTAACTTCCCTCCTTGTGTAAAATTTTGAGAACAAACTCTTATATAAGAAATTAAGGTTTTGCATCTTTCTTAGTCAATAGTTAGTGGATTGAAACATAGTTGGTGATGCGCGTTGATTACACAAAAATTCACCGAAGACAATTATTCCCAAGAGTTTATCCTTTAAAGTCCCAATCAACTCCTCCATAAGTGAACAAGTTAATTATAGTACAAGAAAGGGTCGATCCCATAAAACAACATGTTTAAGAGTCTTATTCTAAGCAATTGCTAAGAGAAATAATTAAAATATAGTTTGTAGAGAGTGATTAAAGTTTAAAAAGTGAATGGAAATTGAAGAAGCAAACTAGTTATGTTAGAATCTTAATTTAGCTATTAAGAGATATTTGGACTCTGGGGGTTTACCACCATATATCACATGTTTACTTCAACCGATTCAACTCCTTATTTTAATTAACCCGACCAGGACCACACATATTTGTGTCCTTGTGGAAAACAAATCTTGTAAGGGTCAGAATTCCCACAAACATGGGAACTCGGTGTTTATGGATGTTTGTTCAACCGTCTAGTATAGTTGTATCAGGGATATCATAAAGAGTTTACAATTCTCAAATGATGTTACAACTCATGGATCCCGAATCTTATCTCCGAGAGTTACCACTAAAAATATAAAATGTTATGAACAATCATAAGGATCCATTAGGGATCTCATCAAGAGTATATAGGTTGATGAAACTTTGGGATCAATGATATCATCACCCAATAAGGATATAATTGATATAAACATAGAATGAGTACACAAATCAAAATAGATTCATCTAATCAATAGAATGATGAAGTCAAAAACAATTAAAATAAGACACAGGTTATGGGGCTACTCCTCATGCCCCAATATGGAATTTAAACTCGGGCATAATAGAAACAAACACAAAAGTAAAGATTGGCAAAGAAAGAGTCATGTTGCCAAAATCTAGTAACAATGAAGTGATATATGTGAGGATGATAATGCCTCCTTTTCTCCCTTCCCTACATCATGCACCCGAAGGGGATTCTAAGATGGCCAAGTATCCAATATGATATGAGATATCATTTGTTCTTTGACCTCCCTCCTTTTATATGGGGAAATTAGGCCTGATACCCTAAATCTTCTCCCAATGGTCATTGGGAAGACATGGATTGTGACACCAATCAGTTGAATGGAAGACCAATAGGTCTATTTGCATTGAGTATATGCACAACTTTTATGCATGTCTATTGACCAATTGGGTCTCAACCAGTTGATTGGGTGGATTGATTCTTCGACCTGAAGCCAGTTCCGTCAACTGATTTCAGGTAACCGATTGATTTGGCAATGAAATGTTCCTTCTTTGTTTGGGTTAAGTTGGTCAACTAGATGGCTAGTCGACTAGCTAGCGATTCCAATTCTGGCTAATTCTTATTGTCGAGTTGACCGACTGGTATGTCAGTTGATCTACTAGAGGGTCTGGGAGGATGAAGGATGGACAATTGAAGCCTCCCTGATCTTCAATTTAAGGAGTATTTCTAAAGGGTTCTTGGTACTTGGAGCGAGTGGGTGTAATTGGATGTTTCTCTGCAAAAATTGACCAAAATAATTTAAAAATCTATTTTAAGAGACAAAAGACTGAGGTAATTAATACCTAAAATTGGAAATTACAACAAAATATCCTAAATAATTGATCTAAAAGATGCAGTAAAAATGGATGAATATGTATTTTTCAGTAGGTATTCACAATGAGATGTGACTCTACAAGATAAGAATCAAACCTTTCAAAAGCATAGATGATGATGAGAAGATCCTTTTCTATCATGGTGTAGTTTCACTAAGCTTCTTCTAGTTTCTTTGAAGCATAATAGATTACATGGTGTGTGTTGTCTATGAGCTACCCCAAGATGCCCCACCCCCTACATAGTCATTGGAGTCAAACGTAATATCAATGTGGTGATACTAGTTAGGCACCTGAATAATGGGGGTAGAAGTGAGACAAGCCTTCAGATTCTTCAAGCTCTTCATACATGCATCATTGAGTTACAACTTAAGGTCCTTTAGAAGTAGATGGGTAAATAGATTGGAAATTAGATGGGTAAATAGATTGGAAACTATTTAGAAGTGCTGAATAAATCTGTAATAGAACCCAACACATTTTGAGAAGACCCTAATTTCCCTGATATTTGATGACTATGCAAGTCAACCAATAACATCGAATTTTCATTTATCTACTTAAATGCTTCTTTTTCTAAGCCAATGTCCTAGAACATTGCCATACTTCACAATGAAGTGGAACTTTTTGTAGGTAAGAACTCAATTTTCTTCTTCTCTTCGCTAGAAAGTACCAAGGAATAATAATGTAGGCATGACTCAAATGAGTCTCCAAAGTCTAAGATGTTGTTTATGAAGATTTGCATCATGGCATCTTTTAGTCCAGAAGAAATGGTTGTCATACAATACTTAAAGGTATCGAGTGAGTGTTTTACATATCTGAAAGGCACCCTCTGAAAATAATATGGGTCACAGGGACATATAAAAGTATTATTTTTTGATGAATCTAAATATAATATAAGCTAGAGTAACCATCAGAATATTTGAAAATTTCTCATTGAGCTTGCCTTTCATGAACTTGATCTGTAATATTATCCATATCATCTTTAAATATTATTTTTCTAATGTAACCTCATCTAGGACGTCTTCAAACTTTCTTTTTTGCTTTTTTTTTGACACACTTGTTGAGAAGAACTAGTGAGATCTCACATTTAGTTAGTTGGGCCTACAGTTTCAGACTAGTGATTACATTGATATATCCCTTTATGTTTATAAATATTTCGAATTTACCTTTCTTTAATACAATTAGCATACTTTTATGTAGATCAGTATGCATTTTTTTCCATAATGAGTACTTATTCTTTATTGTCTAGTTCTTTCAGACAAATTGAGGAATGTTCAACTTAAATATTGAATTCTAGTTTCCCTCATGTTTCTTTTTTCAATTCACTTACAAACACATTTTATTGGTTTGCATGGCTTTCACATGAAATGAGGAGCCCTATCTTGGAAAGGCTATGCCAACATAGTATACAAGAATTATGTACTCCTATCGACACCCTTGCCTCCTAACATTAGATCTTTCCTAATATGGGAAATTGATCTAAACAAAATTTGTACATATGGATGAATTTCAAATCATCATGAATGTAGACTAATATCAACTCAATGTCTTCAGTGAAAGTCATTACATACAAGTTCTGTCTTGTGTCCTAGAAAATATATTCAGCCAAAATATTAATATGTAGAAATGTAGATACTCTATAAAGCTACTAGCTGATGCAAAAAAACAATCTTCACATGATGAGAGAAGATGTATCTCAATGAAAGAGAAGCGAAACATTTGAACCAACAATAAATATTACTAGTTTCTTAATTATACCACAAAATGTTAAAGCTCGTTGAGGTCCCATTTATGTATTTGTAAATTATGAACTCTATGACCAACTATATATATTCATAGAAAAAAAAGAAATCAGTTGAGTATATCAATTATCTCATACACAAAAAACTTCAATTCATTTTGTAAATTGAGGGAGGGATTATCCACCAATAAGTATATTCCTCTTGATATACATGACTACAATATAGAGAATTCACACGTGAAATGTTGTTTTGTATTTAGTTTCATTGCCCCTAAGTAGTAAACTTATACGAAAACAAAAACAAGTAGCCACTATTTTCCATCACACTCTTCATCGTAAGTAATCTAAAATATGTGCATCTGAACATTTTAATTATTATGTTTCTCTTGCAAAGATTTGCTCCATTTCCATTGTGGTTTCCATGATAATATTTTATGGTACAATTCAATATTTGTCTGGATAGAAAAGTCTAAAATATACCAAATAATGTTAAAAGTACTTACTATTTATTTATCTAATGATAATGTATAATTTGTATGATGTCAAAAAACCTATTTTATTTTTTGAAACAACATTTACTAGATCTATGTTTTTGCTAATGGCCCAATTGTGCTTATTTTTACCCCTGGTTGCTTCATCTCCTGGTCAGTCTTACTGTTGGAGGAAGGTTCACATGGACACATCCAAGCATGTTAAAGAGTTTCTGTTTATATCTATTGATAATTTTATGTCGCCATGATAAATCACATTTCAACAAAAAAATGCATTCGAAATAAATAATTTATTGTTTATTTGGTAATAATATTAGTCAAATTATTATTGTATATCTATTGCATCAAATATTGAACTTCAATATCATCCTTCTTCGTGTTGTTCATTGAATTTGTGTCAATAAGGTGAATAAAACCAACTTGTATGGTATATCTTATGTTATATGAGGTAATGAATTATAGGTGGGAGGAAATCCTTTTGGTTTATTCAAGTTAGTAGGAAAAACCCATCAATTTGGAAATATACTTATTCACAGGGTTGGGATGTCAATTTTTACGCCATATAGCCACCTTTGGAAATCTCAGTCTACCATCTTGCATAAGCACTGTCCTTACAACTATCCCCTAAGACGGGCATTTTGATAATAAAATGCTTGGAAAAATTAGGCAACATTCTCACTAGAATAATTTAAAGCCATGTTACATTTTTCAAGAATGGCCAAAGACACAACTCGAGTTAAAGGCATCATTTTTATCATGAATTTATTATCGAGAAATATTTGGACATAATCATTATGTGATGTTCTCAGAGGCCTTCTCGCCATCTCATGTTTTTGAAGTGTTAATACGAATAAGGTCTGACATGCTTTACTTAATTCATTCACTAGAATGGGCTGGTCCTTATTCCTGATAGGAGGAAA
>OY856409.1:1161401748-1161414248 GCA_963693085.1 Alisma plantago-aquatica
ATATTAGTATATGATTCTAAACTAATTATCTGAGAGATAAAAGTCTCTATAGTTGAAGATGATTTTTGTTGGGGGAGGTTTCACACATGATGCACGTTGTAGTACCTAATGTCTTCCTTTTCATTGCAAGTTAGAAGTAAATTACTTATGCGAAGAGAATTATAACAAATATATTGATAGAACTCCTAATTTTGTATCGTTGTTCTATAATTAGATTTGTTTTATGGAGTCCATACATTATATGCAAGCATGGTGAATTACAGTAAAATAATTCTCTACATGTGAATAATAGTATCTAAAAATACTCTACCAAGTTTACATTAGGATTGATAAATATTTTTTAAATAAATTTAAGAATATTTTTCAATAGAGATTACTTGAGGAATGTGAAATATACGGAACCAATGGTTCGATCAATTTTAAGGAACACATGATTTTTTGATTTTTTAAATCCATGACACATCGTATTAAGTACAATATGATTTGGTCAACACAGAATACCATGTCTAAAACGTCATATGTTGATTTAATGATATGCAACTTATTAATTTCTAATAGATGGTACCATATATATTGTGTTAAAAACACATTCGAGTTGCTTCATCAAGTGCAAAAGGCATTTTTGATAACCCTTAGCATGTGAATGGAATGTACAATCTTGTGAGGCCCATGTATAATAGTTAGCGATAAAAATAGGCAAAATTACAATTTGGAAATCATGTACTTATCTAGCTAAATAATGTAAAGGGTCCTATAGGGATCTTATTTTTATAAGTTTTGTACTATAATGGCTGTTATATGCTGAGGAGAAATGCGATTAGATGGAAAGAGTGGGTCTAAAAATGTTCAATATCAAGGGGTTTCCATGGTGAATGTTTTCGTGATAGGAATGGGTAAGTATGCATGAATTTTGAAGGCATGTAGTTCACAAATATCTCAACAATCATAAAACTCAAGGGTGATCTCATGAAAGTGAAAGTATTATTAAAAGCTTCATTCTATTATGGACTTAATGGTGCAACCTTCTTTATTCTTCTTACGTATAACTACATGCATAAGTAATTGATCATCTAGTTGGGTATCGATATTCCAATTACCAATCAACACTGTTTGGTATATGCAAATGATATGTGTCATTTTTTCACCAAAGGACTAGGAAAAGTGATAGAATTTAACCTTATAAAAAGGTAGTCAACTCGTGCAAGCAATGAGTCAACATTCTAGTAGTATGGTATCGATCCAAGGGAGGGAAAGAGATGGTAGAAATTCAAAACCAATCGTGAGAAGAAAAAAGAAAAATCCTTTTTGTTGAGAGTTTGATTATGCTAAAAATAGAAGGTAAGAGTGCATAAAAATACTAACTAAGATTAATTAATAAAAGATATTGGGGGTTTGAAGGATTATCATCAAAAACTATGTTCCTACATTCGCCGATCTAGCTCCTTAGTTTAATAATCGAATCATGATTATGTTCATTTGTATCCCATGGGATCAAAAATCACACAAAGGCCAAACTTCTCTCAAACCAGAGGTTACAATGCTTGAGGATCCTTATCCAACTATCCAACATAAATCTATCAGGTGATCACGTAAAGAATATTGAATCCCATTCTGATGTTATAACCAATGGACCAGGTGATTACGTAACAATAGGTTGTAACAAAAAGATAACTAGGTAAAAAGATCATAATCTCAATCATGTAATTGTATCAAATGATTATGTGTTCATTCTTGTTGGAATATGAGGTTTAGGTATCCCCTCAAGAATATAACTTATTTTATTAGAAAATAAGTTTGGATCATATGGATAAAGGATCATAAAATATATCAGGTGATTTTTTCTAGAGATTAAGTGTTAGTTATTGTTGGGATATGAGGTGTCGTTACCCCCAAAAGAATAGAATCAAATATCTGATGATCGAATAAAAATAGTTTCAAAAACATCCTTTCACTAAAATATTAGAGTCAATACAACAAATGTAGAGAACGGGCTATGGGGCTACTCCCCATGCCATAGAGGGGAACAACTCAAATACAATGTAAAAGAACAAGGTTATAATATAGAAAAGTGGATACCTAAGGGAGAGATATCCCATGAAGAAGAGTTGATTTTTGCTTTGGAGTCCCCCCTCTGTTTATTGGGAGAAAGTGCGGGCAAAAATACTAGAAATGAGGTTTTTGGTGGTGGAAGTTACTGGATCCAGACTGTAGGCCGATCGTCTAAAATGGTGATTTGATCAATTGGGTTTGGCGGTAGTGTGCCTTCACATGCTAGGGCCGACATTGGCTGGTCGACCTGGTTTTGAGTGAAATCCTAGAAATGGTTGATGGAAGCAACTACCTTGGCTAAATCTGGGATGTTGATAGATCGACTGGAAAGGTGAGAAGATCAACTGGGTTTGATCACTTTCTTTAGCCCGAAGTCATGTTGGTCAAACTTTGACCACATTTATGACTTCCTTGGTTTGGCATTTGACCAAGTCATGAATGTGAGTCGGTCAATTGGGATGGTGAATCGATCGACTGGAGTACTAGGAAGCGCATGTGACTCGATCGACCTCCAAATCTAGAGGATGAGGATGTGCAGTTTATGTTCTCTAATCTTCTATTTATTTGTAGGTTCCTGTATATGGAGTTCAATGAGAGTGAATCCTACAAAAGGTTAACAAAAGTGATAAGAATTCTAATTAAGGGGATAAAAGCAAGTAAATTGTAATTACTTATTAAATTGGCCAAAAGAAAGATAATTTCCTAAACAATTCGACTAAAAGATGAGATAAAAAGGTATGGATATACATTTAGTAAAATATCCCAAAATTGAATGTTGCTTGTCCTGAGCAACATTGAATTTAAAACATTGCCACATGATACTTCCGTCCCATCATCCTTACTCACATAACACCGCTTAAGTCCTTCCACCTTATACGGCCAAGCAACCTTGACTTTCTTAATTCACAAAAAATAATTTTATATTCCCTACTTTAGGATTATTTCATAGTTTGATTTCAGTTCAAGAGCCAAAGTAAAAAATATATCATATTCCATTTGTATTTGGTACTCATGTATATTCTTACTAGTCATTGTATAAGAACAAGGCCATTTCATTGGTTGGGGTTTATGTAATTTTCCCCTGGGTATAAAATAGAGTGAAGGAAGGTATGGAGGAATAATGATCTCTCCTCTATTCAACTTGAGAACATTTTATTTTTTTACAACAGTTACAATGATCATATTTTGTCCTTTTTTCTCATTAGCATCTTTTTTGATGGTACAACCTAATTAATAGGAAGGGGTATCGAAGAAGTAGAAGAGGGGGAAGGGTGCCACCCCAAACTTAAGGTTTGGCTTTTTGTTTTATATGTATATATATTTTTCTTTTATGGATTCAGAAATAAGAAGGTGATGGAAGAACTGTAGAAAACGTTGTTCTCTGTGCAACTTGTTTTTTGGAGTATTATACATTGTAAAACTAAATTTTGAGTTATGCACAATTAATAAAATTTTCAAGTTAATATATAACTCTAGATAGGAAAGTATTTCTTCTGAATCCTATTAGTCCTCTATGGCTTGCCATATTTTCTAAAGAATGGTGTTAATTAAGGTCTTAGGTGATGGGATAATTTCTATCAATGTTAGGTTTTATAGATTATGTTACAAAATAAGTTTCATTGTTCAAGGGGGTATATTAATAAACTTACATATCATTGTGTCCAACTAGATAAAGGCTAAAATAAAGAAAAATATGTTTTGAATTTTTTTGAAATCTAAACTACATAACTTAATAAAAATTGCAAAAAGGGAAAGATATGGTGGGTAGAGTAGGTACATACCACCCACCTCCACCTAAAACATAAAATTTTGCCCATCTAGAGCAAAATGTAAATCTAGAATGGAGGGGAGAAAAGTGTGGTGAGAACCAAGTGGTGTTGGTAGCTCAAAGAACGTCTAGTTGAATGGAATGTTGATGAGGGTTGGAATCTTGATCAATGGATATTCATGGTACACCCAATGATTGGATGGCCATGGAAGCCCTAACGAGATTTTGTATTTCCTTTCACCTTGCATTCCTTCTAATAGGATACACAAATCTTCCTTCTATAGTGAAGGAACTATTAGCGATGTATGTGGATTGGGGGAGATTGGTAGGTGTCAGGCTGGTAGCACATGTAGTGCTGGTTGTGCAGTATCATGCAGATAATCTTGATTTGTTTTTCCCCATCATATTGATCGGCATATGTAGAAGTTGTGCATATGTAAAAGGAACGATTGGATTTAAATCAGCATCATAAAATATTTTTTCTCTTCTAAAAAATAATGCAATCAACATTGTGGTTAAAAGGATTAGTGGGATTCCTTGTTGATATAGCATGTGGATCAAATTCCTCCATGTAAGATGTACCTAAGTTGCATGTGGATTAAGGAGGAATATCATTATAGCCATTGAAGAGTGGGGGCATGTGAATTCCTTCTAGTGGTGGAGACTCCCCATCTCAACCAGTCGTATGGGAAAAAGAAACTGGTTGTGGTGGAGTATAAGACGCTTGAAGAGGAAAACTTTCTCTAGGAACATTTGCTAATTTATTGTGGAAAGGTGGTGGTTCATCATTCAGAAGGTTTTAAACCAAGATGGTTGGTTGTTGATAAAATATGGATGTATCTATGACAGGAGCGGTTGTTGGAGCTTCAGGATAAGGGCAATTTTCTTGTTGTGACTTTTTATACTCAAGTTGTAAAGCTTGTAGAGGAAGAGCTAGAATACATGTGTACTCATTGCATTAAGGTTGTGAATCTTTGGTTTGTTCTATTCAGTAGGATATGAC
Source organism: Alisma plantago-aquatica (assembly GCA_963693085.1). NCBI lineage: Eukaryota > Viridiplantae > Streptophyta > Magnoliopsida > Alismatales > Alismataceae > Alisma > Alisma plantago-aquatica. Next base: position 1,161,406,569 of record OY856409.1, read on the forward strand.
ATAAATGACATAAGCATTAGATCATCATTTTCATCGTCAGGAAAAATCATCTTGTGTTGCTCTAACTACTCCAAGGAGCTCTTTGATTGGGTCTCTAGTAAAGTAGCTAACAGGGCCTGTCAGGTTTCTACATTTCCTATTTATTTGATACAATCCATTCTATAGACTTAATTTTTTCTTCGTATTGAGTTGTATATTGGGTTAAATAAGATTCACACATCATGAAATTTGTTGGTTATCCTCATCATACCCCCCATAACATTCATGGTCATAACATCCCTCATATTGAAATGTGTAGCACTGTTCCTCATGATGACCTTCATGACATAGTGGATGGTAATTTTCACAGTATGCACCTTGGTAGGAAGACTTGATATTACAAGGTTCTACCATAATAAGAGGGGACACATTTGGATAATCTGGTGATGAATGCTTGTAATAACCACACAATTGACATTGTGAACAATAATGTTTTGACGACTCCATTTGAAAAGACTTTTTTTTTGAAGAATTAGATAACAAAAGTTAATTAAAATAGAAAGAAATGAAAATTACCTAAACTAAAAGAAATTAAAACTAAAAATTATGAAAGCAAGTTTAGAAGTTAACTAGAAATTACAAAAAGAGCTTCAAATTATAAAGATAAGCGATGAATTATAAACAAGACTAAAAATTACAAACAAGTAGAAAAAGTACTACCAGAATGGAAACTTAGTAGAAGAAGGAGACACATTAGACTTAAGAAGGAAGCAGCAAGATTATAGAATGAATCTAAGAATTATAAACAAATCAAAGGATATATGAAACATGATTGAAATCATGGAATAAATAATTATGGACAAACTAAAAATTCTAAAACCAAACTAAAATATAAGCCAAAAGGAAAGAATAAATCCTAAATTCACAAGAGATCAAGTTTGAAAAACAACATGTATCATCCCAAACAATGGAACCAAATTTGATGTGTCTCATTTGTGCACCAAATCACTAGGAAACACAGTTAAACCTTTTAAAAAGGTAGTCAACTCGTTGCAAGCAAAGGGTCAACTTTCTAGTAGTAAGGTATTGATCCAAGGAATGAAAAAAGAGGGTTAAGACTCAAAACCAATCGCGAGAATAAGAAGAAAAAATCTAATTTTTTGAGAGTTTATTTATGCTAAAAACCTAAGGTAAGTGTGCGGAAATAAATTTATTTAGATAGATTGAAAAAAGATATTGGCGGTTTGGAGGATCACCATTAAAAACTATCTTCCTACATTAACCAATCCAATTCCTTATTTTAATGACCAAATTAGGATTATGTGGATTTGTGTCCCATGGGAGCATAAATCACACAAAGGTAAAACTTCTCTTAAACTCGAGGTCACAACGTTTAAGGATCCTCATCTGACCATCCAACATAAATCTATCAGGTGATCTCGTCAACAGTATGAGATTCTGATTTTGATATTCAAACCAATGGATCGGGAGATTGTATCACCATTGGTTATCAAAAATAAGATAACTAGATAAAAATATCATAATCTCAATTAGGTGATCGTGTCAAAAGATTATGCATTCATTCTTTTTAGAATATTAGGTCTTTGTACCCACCTAAGAATTGAACCTAATTAACTAGAAAATGTATGCTGATCAGAAGGAAATGATCATAAAGTCTATTAGGTGATCGCATCAAGATATTATGCATTCCTTTATTTGGGATCAGAGGTCTCAGTACCCACAAGAATATAGTCAAATATTTGATGATCAAAGCAAAAATAATTCAGTAAACATCCTTTCACTAAAATATTAGAGTCAATACAACTAATGTAGAGAACCATCTATATGTCTACTCCTCGTTCCCTATAGTGGAACTACTCAATCATAATGTCAAAATAAGATAATTACAATATGAAAAGTTGCCTGAGTGAGAGATATCCCTAGAAGAGGAAATGTTTTTTTCATTGGAGTCCTCCCTCATTTTATAGGGAGAAAGGAGGAGATAAAACCCTAAAAATGAGACTTGTGGTGATGTAGTTGTTGGATCCAGTGAGTTGGTCGATCAACTAGAATGATGAGTCGATTAACTAGGTATGGCAGCCATGTGGCTTCAAATGCTTGGGTTGGTGCTAGATGGTTAACCCCATTTTGACAGATACCCTACAAATGGTTGTTCGTGGTGCATGACTTGGTTGAATCTGGGATGTCAGGTAATAAAATTGAAAGGAGAGTTGGCCAGCTGGGTTTAATCACTTTTTTTCAGCGCTAATTTGTGTTAATCAAGCATTGAACGCATTCATGACTTCATTATTTTGGCATTTGACCAAGTATTGAATGTGAGTAGGTTGACAAGGATGGTGAGTCGATCAACTAGAGTATTGGGAAGCCAAGATCAGATTCACGTGAGTCGATCGATGGGTGAGATGCGTCGATCGATGGGTGAGGATTTGTAGTTTAAGTCCTTTCATGTTCTATTTCTTTGTTGGTTCTTGTATTTTAAGTTAATTGAGAGTGAATTCTACAAAATGTGAACAGATGTGGTAAGAACACTAATTCATATTCATCATCAACTAAGCTTCAATCCCAACTACGTTGGGGTCGACTACATAGATCCTTCTTTTCCATTCAGCTCTATCATGGGTCATATTCTAGATGAGATGTAGAGATTCAAAATCTCTCTTTATAAGCTCTTTCCATGTTAATTTAGGCCTTCCACTTTTTCTATTAAATGTGCTTGACTCAATAGTATTGCTTCATATAGGTGCATTAGTTAGTCTATGTTACACATGTCCATACCATTTGAGTCAGCCCTCGTACACCCCAATGCTCACCACCCCCACTTTATTCCTGATATAGTCATTTCTCAAGCGATCTTTTCTTGTCTTCCCACACAACCATCTAAACATACACATTTCAGCCACATTCATCTTGTTGAGTCCTTGTTTCTTCACCGCCCAACATTCACTCCCACAGATCATGCTGGCCGTATAATAGTTATATGAAACTTGATTTTTATGAGAGGGATCTTCCAATCACATAATACTCCAGTTTCACTCTTCCATTTCAACCATCCTACAGTGATCCTATGACAAACATCATTTTGGACATCACCATCTATTTGAATGATAGAGCCCAAGTAATAAAATTTATCACATTTTGGTATATCTACTTTGTCCAACTGGGCTCCACCATTCACACTATGAGATTGGGTGAAATTGCAATGCATATACTCAATTTTGCTCCTACTAATCATCAATCCATTTGATTCTAGTGCCTTTCTCCAAAGTTCAACTTTATCATTCAAACCATCTTTGGTTTCATCAATCAATACAATATTATTAGCAAATAACATTCACCAAGGAACATCATCCTGAACATTCTCTATCAACTCATCCATAATAAGAATGAATAGATATGGGTTGAGTGTGGATCCTTGGTGTACCCCATATGTGAATGGAATACTAATTAAGGGGATAAAATCAAGTAAATTGTGATTACTTACTAAAATTGGGAAAAGGAAAGATAATTGGCTAAATAATTGAACTAAAAGATGAGAAAAAGGGATGAATATGCATTTATTAGTAAACATATGATGAACCCACCATAACATTTTTGCATTTTAATATCTAACCAAAATAATTGTTTTTAGGGGTATTATGCATGAAAGTATGGCGTTGTTATGATTGTTATGATGTACTTTCACCCACCTTGATATATTTCTTGAGTAGATTTCCTTTTATTCTCCAATTGCATGAATTATCCATTACAAGGACCGTTGCATAAAGGGACACTCTTACATTGCATGGATCATACATGTGTTAATTGTGTTATTTGGTTGTTTTTAGCTCGATCTATACCCTTAGGTTGAGTGGGGATATATTTATAGGAAATACAAACACTCTATGGTTGAGTTTGGGCTAGATCAGAGACCTAGTCCTTAATTTTGTGAAGGTGGTAAGTGATCGACCTCCCTAACAAAAGGGCAATCAACCTCAGTTTTCTTGCTTTTTTGTAAGGACAAGATACTAGTGAAGAGATGGTTTTATTTTTCTTTTTGAATATAGACAAAGGAGTGGTGGTCTTAATATCAATTCCTATACAAAAGTGTTATCCCATATAAGATTTGAGGTTGCCTGCGACATAGCCCTAAAACCAAAATTTACTCCCTTTCACCACATGCAAATGTAACCTAGTAATTTCACAAAATTTATTTACATGACTTGTAAAATGTAGAGTTGTATTTCCTAACACCATGAATGCTACGTGGTTTAGATTATTTAGAATACTTACTATAATTCAAGTTTTCTATACAATCTCTACCGTGGTGAGTGTTTTTGATACCTAACTGTATAATATATGGCATCCATACCAAATTTGTTGTCCTTGCCTAGGAATCTTTAAAATAAGCAAACAATAAAGGTATATCTCATGTCATAATGAGATACATGAGAACTTGTTTCAACATGTGAGATTTTGTTTTTGAATTTTAAGCAATGATCACTATACAATTTCTTCTTTTTATCTCTATATAAAATGTATGCCATATTCTATATTCTTTCTCTTTAAAATTAGATTTACAAAATGTTGAGCATGCCCCTCTCTTTATAGAATTATTTTGTCAGGCTTCCGTCTATAGTTCCATGATGTAATTGCCTTTATATTGATATTAGATTTCTGATTAACCAAAATTATTCTGGGACAACACATGTACCCATTTGAAAGTTATATCTTGCAAATACAAAAAATATGTGGTGCAAATCAATCTAAAATCATGAACTGAAATGTTTGACCAGTTAAGTATAATCATGTATGTGGAATACACAATATAACATGTCTTTTATTATTAGATAATTATTAATACACTTTTCATAATTTATACTATTTGACCTTATTATATGGTGATCCAATCTATCCTTTGCCTATCTTGCTATCTATTTTTATAATAATACTCACAAGTGTAGTATTTTACAAGTTTCACAAAACCATGGAAAAAATGAAGAAATAAAGTAAAATGGGAAGTGACTGAAAGGCTTTCTCAAATATTTAAAAGGGTGGTCCATTAGAAAGGAATTCATAGGTTTGCATCCCCTCAGGATGAATTTTAGGGGCATAACCTTTTGTAGACACATCGTCCAGGGGCTAGCCTTATATTGGAAGTTCATACTATTGGGCATGGAAAATGGGTGAATTATCATCACATTTCTGATCATGGAGTTCATTCTATCTAGGTAGGTCCAACTTCACCCTTCTTGGGAGGGGTTCCTCAATAGAAACAAAAGAAATAAGTGAATGAATCATCATAACCTTACTCCTGAGAGGAAACTCAACATACTTGTAGATCTCATTTCAAAATTACAAGAAGAACATGCCTATAATAATCAGATAAAGAAGAAAGTATGAAAACAAAGCCACAATTCCTTATAAAATTTGTGGTTTGGATGACAAATAAAAAGATATCTAAAAAACCATCAATGTCAGAGTCCAATTGCTTCTAATCATCTTCTAAACCATGATTGAGTAGACATTAGTAATCAATAGAGATCCATCACTAAAAAATTAAAAGTTGTGTATACCATAATGTAATGAAGACTAATCAAATTCAAACCATACTTTAGGAATGTTTTATAATCAATGATCAACTTCATCCTATGATAGCTCATTTACTAACACCTATATACAAACCCCTAGTAATAGTAAACGAGTACCACAAAGTAATGAAGATTCACTAAGGACAAATCTTGTAACTAGATGTCTTAGAGAAAAAGTATTCATATTATAGACACTACAAATATAGAAAAACTTTTGAACCATCAATAACATCAATATACAGAAGTAAAAAGAACCAAGGAAGCATGAAATTGAAAATTTACACAATTAGCTTCTTAACAACAACCAAAACTAACACCATGTAAAAATCCCATAAATAAATGAATGATATCATTCCAAAGTACCATTGAGTAAAAAATCTATACACATATAATGTCAAATAATAGTGGCCTCTGTACATGTGAAAGACTATAGTTCTAAACATAACTTAAATATAGCTCGTCATGGTTATAATATGTCAATGAATCATCAAAAGAACACCATAGGGCCTAGTACCTTATTTGATAAAGGATATATATTTATATCCACCCACAATATAGCCAAGGAAGTACTTAATTGAAAGCATATCCAACATATACATTCATATCTAAGACTATCTTTAATAGTGATGTAGTTGAAGCACCATTCAAAATTGTCATCTCAGAGAAAATGCTAAAGACATTTCATTCATTAGAGCAATAACCCTATGAACTCATTTTCAATAAACATTGAAAGACAAGTAGTAACAAAACAATTTCTTCATGAATGTATTGTTTCTTTATACCCATTTAAATTATGATATAGACAGCCCCAATAAGATAATCATGTCTAGAAGATAAATATAAAAAATTCTCCTTACATTAGAGGGTGCATTTAATATTCAACTCCTGTTTGTCTTTAACATTTTGTCCTATTATATAATATAATTAATTTTGAATTTCACTATAGATATTCATAAATAGTGATATTTAGACTAGATGTAGTGCTAGTTTGGTCTACAATTAGGCATTCATTTGCTAATATATGACAATAATTACTTCTTTACTACTAAAATTGTGTCTTGCCAAAAACTAGAGGAGGTATAACATGAGGAAGATATCTTGTTGTGTGATAAACATCATTATACGATGATATAATTGCAGCATGTTCTTATCCATAAAGTAGGTCATTGTTTGTATTCTCACCTCAATGTGCCTTGAACAATATCTCATAGTCTTGGTTAAATGAAAATCCAACAATTGATGATAGCTGGAAGAAATCCCTAGATGTTATGTTTAAGACACAACCTCAAACTCAATACCATGAATACACAAACATGAATTACACACTATACTCTATTTATAGTATAAATTCTTATTCATTTATTAAAAATTGCATCGATGCTATTCTAATATCAGGTTCATTTCTTCCATCGACTTACCAAAGAGTACTTATACTTTTAATGAGTTTAGAGATATTGCATGATTTGTTAATGGAAAAAAGGCATTATTTCTTTCAAAATGTGAGTTTTCTATATACTCCAATTTGAATGAAGGAAAGTTACAATTTAAATATTTTTCTATGGGATTTTCATTATGAATCCACTATGTGACAAAATGAATATGCTTACTTAAAATTTGATTTGAGGGGTATGTATTTCACTTCATAAACACATAATGACCTAAAGAGAAGAATATATTGAAAGGAAATAGTAAGTTGCAAATTGTGCAATGCAAGGAAAATACACTGAGCCTATTAATTTAACTAGCCTAGATATACAAGACAGTTGTATTGGTGAATTTTCTAAAGCTATTGGAGAAACTTAAGAAAGTCATGATTTATTTTATTTATGTTGAAATAAAAACACATATATCAATATTGTCTAATATACATGTGTTTATTCTATTCATATAAAGGGCATGATAATATATCCTCTCCAAGTAATGTATTATCATGTAATTTATTTTGGTTAATCATAAAATAAGGTATTTGTTTTATACCAGTTTGTGAAAAATTTCAAAGTCAATTATGTCTTAAATATTATACTAGAAATAAAATATTTAATCATCTCAAGCTATGATTTTATTTTGTCGTTATAACTATTAAGGGGCATAACAAGATCTTTTTACCCTTTTC